>JAYMSF010000392.1:0-16486 GCA_036897335.1 Silene vulgaris | reverse complement strand
GGGAATACGGTCAAAGGAGTATCTTGACTATTTTTTAGACACGGATACGATACGTTTTATATATATTTTTTTTTATCATATTTATGAAATAAATCAGAAATATACTTTTATACTGTATTTTATTGGTTTTCTACACGTATTAACTCTCTATTGAAGAGATTCTGTAAAATATAAATATTATTAAAATATTACCATTACTTTTAAGCTGTCTGTCATTCACTCAACTACCCCACACACTTCTTTTTTAAAAATAAAACCCTAATTTTTCTACCCTTTCATTTACACAGCCGCAATACACTTTTCCACTCTTTCTTTCCCTCTCTTCTTTTCCACAAACACCTCCTGCAGCTCTTCTAACACCAAGATCAAGATCCTCTGCTACTGTTAAGACACCTAAATATTAAAATATTACAGATAAGTGTCGTTTTTCCCATTGTTGTTGTCGTGTCAGTATCGTGTCCGAAATGAGCGTATCTGATACGTATTTCGTATCGTATCCCGTATCGTAACGTATCGATACGGAATACGCCACCCAACTGGCGTGTCCGAGTATCTCTGCCTGTCAAACCACTGCTTATCAACCGATCACCGTAGATAGTTATAAAGGAGTTTGACACACATGAAACAAACCGTCAACCACATAGTCAAGTAGGAACATTCAATACACAAGTAAAACCCAAATGTGACAATGAACAAGATACCGTAACTACCAAAGCATCTCAATTAACATCTCAATCATTAACCAAGGCAAATATCCCGGCAAGGCAAATGGACATGAGTATGTGCTACAAATCACACGGCACAATATCAAAGCGTGCTACAAATCACACCGCAACAATATCGTGCTACAAATTACACGACAATAAGTGGTACTCAACTCACACATCGAACGTGCTCGATCACACTCCCGAGACCATAGATATGCACTTCCCCCTTTTGACGGGCCCACAAGAAGAGGCTTTACGTGGCCCTCCACGTGCGATTGTGGCCAAAGAAACCCCGGTTACCCGTACCGATCCCCAAATCACAAGTCCATTGCAAAACTGAACAATATCAATATCAATATCAATATCAAATATCAATATCAATATAAATATCCGAGAATCATCAATATTCATACAACGACAACGAACATTGTCACGGTTTCATTACTAGACCATAATCACATAATCTCAGGATTAAGTAGAGAAAGTTCCTACCTATTGTCATCCACGAATAATCGAGCAAATCAATCACACATAATTCATCACCACCGAAGGTTCGGGCCGAACATGAGAAGAAAATCTTTTAGCCGTTTAAGCCAAATGTTTTTGCTAACTCGTTAAATCATGATTTAAAAAGATGATTATTGAAAAAATTTTGGTAGATAAGTTTCAGGGGTTATTCTAGGATTCTAAGCAGCCAGAATATTCTGGAGAGAGAAATGAATTAAACCATCGGCCCACTCTTTAAATATAAATTGATTCAGGACCCGTAATAACTCGACTCGATCGAGTACACTCAACCCGCTCAGCCGAGTGGCACTAACTCGACCAAGTCTCGTGACTGAGTCACTCGGTCGAGTGGTCTCAATTCGATCGAGTCACCCTCTCCAGTCCGACTTGATGACTCTGACTCGTGAAATTAGCTATTAACCCATGAGATAGGACATGCTCCCTAGCACCCTTACATCACTAGGAACGAATATCAAGCACTAAAAAGACGGGTATTACAATCCCCCCCCTTAAAATGAACTTCGTCTCCGAAATTCGCCGTTAGGTATCGTATCTTGCTCTGTCTTTTGAAAGCTTAGACTTCACAAATCAAGCCATCTACTATGGATCTCGAGGAATTGGCTCGAGTACGAGCTGAGTTGGCTTCGAGGAAGGCGGAGCGGTGATTTCGGGATATGATCTCGGGATCATTCGTCGAGACCAAGATCAGTTGGCGAGTCGGGATGCTGAGATCGCGACCCTTAGAGGTCAGCTAGGAGCTGTGACGGGGTCTCGTGTTGAGGTGGCGGTTGAGAAGGTCGAGAGTTCTTCGGAGAGGAGAGAGGAACGGTGTTTGCCTTAGAGGCAACACCTAGGCGGGATGAGACTCGACGGTTGAAGACTGGTTGGGTTATGCTACATCTGAGGGGACAGGTACTGGCTTCTCCGCTCTAGTATGGGACTCGGAGGTCATTGGCGAGGGCAAGGGATAGAGCGTTTGTTTATTGTTGTTTTTTTTTTGTTTTTTTATGTGGTTTGTATGGGACAGGTTTGTATACGGGGCTTCGTTTGTGGTGTAGTATTTGTGGTTTTGGTACATGGATTTGCAGTCGACAGATGACTTCCCGCTTGCGACGATGCTTTCCTCCAACGTTAGTATAGGAACAGGGCAACAAGTTGCGAACAATACACAAGCTAGTTTTCCCAATTATTCATCGACATCATTTTGATGAATAAGTTGCTATTTTTTGAGCATATTACCAAAACAAATTCTAAAATCATGCGCTCAATGGTAAAAATATAAAAATAAATAAAAGATGCACGAAGTATAAGCAGCAAATGCAATATTAGAGCCGTAAACATGGCAGTTGCCAGAAAAAAACTGTTTTAGGTTGGAGTCTTGCAATAGCAGACCTAAAGTTAAAATTAATCTGATATTCATTGATTCGAGTTCACATATCCAACTTACAGCAAGCACCATAAAAGGTATACATACTAGGCAGGATCACTATTCACCGAGCTTTTTAGAGCCAAAAAAATAGAGAATGCTTGAATCTGTGAAAAAGAATACCCAACTGTAGTGTTCTATTTTGATCTAGCAGCAATACTTTGTTTGTTTGGAATTTGTGACTCAGATCACTCTCCATTGTCGATTCTGCGCAAAATCCAGTGTTTAGGCCCTGAATATGTATTCTTTATTGAGCTTCAAATAACCTGGTTTTGAGGTCAAAGACTCAAAGGTATATATAATTATATACCAGAGGACCTAGATCTGTATTCAACTGTTAAAGTCGACACTCTGAAACTTGGGATGTTAGCAGTAGGTTGTGTAACCTGCTTATTCTTCTGAAACAATCGATCCTTTGTCCCAGTCTGGAATGTTAGCAGTAGCTTCATTCACCATAGTAACCAAGGTTACCTGCCAATAACAAAAGTATGTTGTATACTTGCACTGGAGAAGAGTAAAACATGCATGCAGCCATATCTATATGTATAGTGCATTAGTGCCTACTGCAAGTACACCACCAATATCAATATAAACCTTGTTTGTGCCTTAAAAGGCACCCACCTGCTACACATGGCAAAGGTAAAAAGGACCAGGTATACGCAGCCTAACCTTCCAATGTATTTAGACAAAAGACGCTTTCCTATAACCCTTGATGAATATTGTCTCATCAATTGCATCGACTGACCGCCACTTCAAAATACCAATAAGTCATTGTTCTTTATTATATTACCATTCGAAAACAAAGAATAGTGATTCTTCGGCTCAATTGGAAACTGGAAGTGCTTAGAGCCAATGACTACCAAATAATTAAAATCTAATCGGGGGTGCCCTTACAACCAATAAGTTCTCAAAAGTAGTAGTGCAAGGTTGAGGCATATCACGTTTCCAGTGCAAGTAAAGCTTAGCAAATACTTGGATATGAAGCATGAACACCAAAGAGCACAAACCGCAAATATAGATGAGACCAAGAGAGGAGCACTATGTGTGGAATAAAACTTATGCTACTTTCTGCGACGAGGAGAATGTGTTATATATAGTCTGTTTACAAAGTTCACTTAAACAGAAAGGTGAGCACTTAAACAGGAGAGATCTGAAATCATATGGGTCAAGTGCACAAGCGGCTAGCTAAAGAATTGGACTTGACTGGTGCAAACTAATTCATAACTTAAAGTGTGACTTTGGATGCAACACGGAGAACAAGGGGTGAATGCATGTTGTACAGCATAGGATACATAACAATTGGGATTTGGGAATATAGAAAAGAAGATGCACGACGAAGCGATCAAAGGCCATCCAAATTGTCAGGAAATGAAAAAGCACTTGTCCCCTCAAAACTACAATTGTTAAAAAAATGAGCAATCAAGCAGCGGCATATACTTTTGCAGAACCACGCCACTAAATCATAGAAAAGAATGTCTTACAAACGAAACCATATTTTTTCCTTTTTCATTTAAATTACAAACAAAAGAAAGGATGTTCAAGAAGTTAAGCAAAAGTGGAAGCAACAATAAAAAAAATCACTTACCACACTTTCAGGAACTCCTTTAGGGGGCAAAGAGAGGTTTCTAGGCGGTGGGCCACTCAAATGCGATCTCTTATCAAATCTCCACTCCCCAACTTTTCCATAGGTAAGCTCTCCCTGATAAGAGAAAATGGAAACAATCAGCTACGATTTTGCAACATAAACATGCCAAACAGAATTCAAGCTTAAACTCGATGAAAATAGACATTTTGTTTGAGAATATAGTGCAGAAGTAAAGCAAGTTGGGATTCAATATCAGTGGCCTACACTTTATGCCTATCGGAAATTCCACGTTATCATAAATTACACAGGGTCCCTAAACAACGTGCCTTTTACTGGTAGAAAAAGTCCACAATGTTATTTCATTACATCTTCTCTACTCGTATAATATATGGCAACTGGCAGTTGGCAGTCTGGCACTGGTCATTCACAAGAGGAAAAAAAAAAAAAAAAAAAAACTGTATAGAAAAGATATACCATTAGAAAGATCAAGGGTTACCTTCATGTTATAGTCGCAACCGTAAGTATAGTGAAGAATATACTTGTCAGTAGTTGTTAAATCCCATGGCGGCTGAAAAACATATACGGAAGTTTTGAGATGAATTTAAAAACCAAGTTCATACATGTAGAAAGACCAGAGGACAGCAGGAGAAGCAAGGATGATTAGATGATTTCTTCGAACTTTATGACGAACCTGGAGCATAAAGTCCTTTCTAAGAACATGTTGGACCCCATGTAATGCTGATGCAATAGCATATGCATACCTGTGGCAAACATTAATGATTAAAATTCTGACAGATGAAGCTGAAGGCAGAAACCAACAGTAAGTAAGAAGCTGCATTATTGAACTGACTATTACATTTCTAGAACCCATCCAAATTCTTTATCAGTCTCGGAGTCTTCTTTCATTTTCAAAGAAACATTCATCCAAGTCGGTGCAATCTTTGCAAGTAAATCCTGAATAAACCAATCACTGTCAATGCATCAAAAACTTCAACAACGGAGAACAAATCAAGTATGGACTACTCGCATCATCTCATCCAAATGTACAAGTTTGCTTTTGGATTGGTTTCAAAAGCAAGCACATCAAGTGAGATAAGGGTGCTTAACATCAGAAGGTTAGAGAGTAATACTGATTTGGTGCACCAGCCATGTGGCTACAGCTCAAAAAGAAAATCTTAAATAGGAAACATTAAAAATGGCCAAGACAAACCAAAAAGGAATACATAAACAAGTGGGCGAGACGGTGAGACACAAGGAGTATACAATAAACAAGTAATGATATTTTTAAAAGAGAAAAGGAGGAAGCATGTCATGAGCGTGAAATAATCTCTAAAGCCACGGAATACCTTTCTTATGATTACAGGTGAATTTCCAATTGGATCAATATTTGAGACGGGGCCATTTTCCTCAGGATAGAACTTTCTCACTATTTTTTCATGTTCAGTAGGCTTGATGTAAAAAAAGGGAAAAGCAGCCGGAAGTCCTCCAATCGCTAAATTAGGCAAAGGCCTTAAGAAAATATGGTCAGGCTCCGCCATCAACACATATCTGCAAAAAAAAATATATGTTGTCAATTACAACATGTATTAAATATTTTCTGCGCAGATACTTGAAATCTCAGGACTTACTCCTCCTCAATGGGAGCCTTTACAAGCCACTGAACAAAAGCCCACGGTCTATTCAATACAATGTATCCCTGAAAGAAATTTTATTTTGCATTAGCTACAACAGAAATTTCGCCAAATGTCAGATGTTAATGCAAGAAAACAACAGAAAGGCTGAAAGTAGATTATTGAATATTATTGCTAGCACTTGATATCGGTCACTATGTTACACCAACTCAGCTGCGAGTGTTGGTTGTGATATGATGTCAGAGTGTCGGACAGAGCTACTTTATTTTTTGGTAAGAGTCAGACATCCATTTTTGTCAAAAGAAGTTTTCATTTTTTTAGTATAAAATGAAGAAACAAACTGTTCTTTATTCTTGTACTCATATGTAGCCAAGTAAAGTGTCAAAAGTAAGATATACTCCGTTATATTGGGAGGCAAAAAAGCTTTCGTGATAGGACAAGTCACACAATTGCCTGAATCAAAAGTTCATCATCTAACGTTGGCTAATACATCATATTGTGTCATAATCATAGCTTTGTACGCAGTAAGAGGATTATCAGTATTAGTAATCAAACTGGCAACAGTTTGCTATCAAGTACAGCTACAGTTTAAATAATTTTCACTATGCCAGGAAAATAATACAGGCATCAAATATGTTGTTTATCTCAAGCCATTACAGAATAAAAGCTATTTCGCCATGTCTCACATACTCACATGCCAACAAAATAGAACAGCCAAAAACAAGGTTTGAACAAATTTGACATTTCTTTTAGCAGTTGAGACTGAGAAGCACAGAAGCTCCAGTGATGACCAAAACTCCAAAAGTACCTAAAGTCCAAATGTTCATTATCTAAACTAGAAAATAGGTCTTCCTGTGTAAGAAAAATTTAAGAATGTAATCTGCTAACATTTATGTCACCAAGAAGCGAGAAGGTAGATAAACTATCCTACCTAAAGTACCCCCCAAAGCATACTGAATATTGTACGAGGCGCAGCCGCGCAGAGATTCCCTTAATCAGAAGTTCAGAACACACCAAAACCTAACGGGTACAACAGACTTGTACATAAATCAACTACTCAACCTTGCCAAAGTTGCCCCGACCAATAAACCCCACAAAGGAAACAAATATTACAACAACATTACCCCATTGCCACAGTGGCTCCCGCAAATTGCGAGGTAAAGGAAACAAACAGTACATTAAAAAAAATCCATCATTTCTTAATGTACTTTTCAATTTTGAAAACTATCCTCACATATTTTGAAATGTGCGAAGAGCAGAGTGAAATGGAATTTAGTAGACAACAACTCTTCTTTAAGACCGTTTAATAGTATATGACGGGTCCAAGAATAGCCCAAACTTAACCCTTTATATTTTATGTTTATTTTGACAGATGATATCCTATAATGAATAGTTGAATACTGACATATTTACATATGCAGGTTATCAATACTTCTATAAAATATCAAGTTATCAAAATAAAATATTATTTTACATATTTCTAACTAATTTAGTTGGACATTTTGTTATTTGGCTAGTCTTATATAAGAGATGGTCTTATAGAACAATTTGTGTTTAGTAAATAACTGTAAACTTTAAAATCTAGTTTTCAACATCGTCAGGAATTCTATCAACCAAAACCTGGTTAACCACTCTTATACATCCTAGATAAGGAGATAATATCTTTTCAATAACAAACTTCAGCACTCGCACAATCAGCAAATAGCTTACAATTTAACCTCACAAGTCACAACCAACAATCTACTTTAGAGTCAGCATAACACTTTGGAGGCACCCATTCCCTAAGATCACCAAATGCAATGTGCCAAAGCAACTTTCATTAATCTTCTAGAGGTTTCATTTATTCTATCTCTGACCCCTCTATGTTTTTCGAAAATCTAAGAAAACCAGTCAAATTAACTAGAATACTAACTAATACATGCATTTTACAGTCAGATGGAACACTAAATCTAGAAATTCCTTTCTATTTCCAATGAAGCCAAAGAACTCGCTAATATTTGGCGTTGAGTTATACGGAATTGAGCACAATGGCTCATTAAATTAGAACAATATCCCACCACCATTCAACCCCCTGCCCCACCGTTTGGAGTATCCCTTGAGACACTAGGGTAATGTTGTTGTGTGGAGCACTACATCAAGAATTGCAAATGTTTATGTCTAGTAAAAAGCTCATAACTAGTTAACTACTTGGGTAAATAAACAAGTCAGTGATGAACAAGTGAATAAAGATATGAACACTCACACGATCTAACCCGGCTGGAAGCGGGTCAACCACAAAAGTGGGGATCTCTTCCATCAAATCGTCAGGCCTCCCAGAATGCAGAACCCTAGTGAACCCTCCGAAATCAGATCCAGGCAAATCCTTCTGCTTCTTATACCAATAATACATTATTCGACATTGCCATTTGCTATAAGGGGCATCAGTAGCAGTCAAAGCCACATGGAAGGGCGCTTTACCTCCCCTTTGTGGCTTCAAATTAGTAGGAAACTCAGTTACCGGATCAATCAATATCCTATTTTCGTCAACAATCCCTAACGATTTCCTTGAGCCTATACTTCTATTGTGGACTACCATAGTTAACAAATTATATGTTGCAAAGAAAAACCCAAGAGACAGAAGAATCAACAGAAATGGCGACGTCCGACCCATGTTCTTCCTTCCTAACATTACTAATCAAATATACAGATGTCAAAAAGCTCAAAACCCCAAACTTTAAATCAAAATCTAATCATAATCTTATACCAACCTATGAATTCAACACTTTTTTCACTATAATCTCAAAAAAAAAATTGATAACAAACCCCAGTCTGAATGTCTGATAGTTATTGAGACACACCACTGTAATTCAAGCTTCAATATTCAATCTGCAGAAAAAAAATTAACAAAAACATCAAAAATCATAAAAGTCAAAGCATGGGCACACCACAGATCACAACATATCACAAAAAGTCAAACCATGGGCAACAAGAACTATATACAGCCCTATGAGAATTTAAAAAATGCAGGAAGGACCCATTAATGTTGAATTAGTCTTGTGCACGGGGCCGCCTTATATAAAACTGGATTCAAATCGCGTGAGGCCGTCTTACACAATTATTTGGGTAATTGGGTAAAATGTTATAGGACAAATCAACAAAAAGATGAAAACTTTGACCCACCAATAATGAGAAGAACCCAGTTCCAAAATCATGAATCAAAGACAAAATGGGACAGATTGATATTGATATAGATATAGCTAGTACTAGGTAGATAAAGATGAAATAAGAAAATGGGGGACAATTGCATGAAAACGTAAAAGTCAAGGCATTAAATTATGGAAACAAAAAGAAAGTGGTTTGTTTACATTTGCATCATATAAATCATACCTTATTGAATCCCCAAAAAAAATGGCATACTAATGCTATAGAGAATTCATGGCTTCTTTGTTTATTTTTATTTTTTTCTTGGATCCAATTGAAGTGGGTTTTATATGGGGAAAAAAATGAAGAAAAAATCGATGGAAGAAACGTAAGGATTTCTTGTAGAAAATGGAAGCAAATAGTGACAGACAGTATATGACAGTTTTGAAAAAAATGAACAGTTCGGGTATATATATATTCGTTGTCAGTTTGTGACGGGTTAAATATCATCGACGTTGATAAATAAGATAAAAATTAGGGTGCCTAAAAGTCACAAATAATTTGTTTTTATCTAGTCATATTGGTTTGGTTTTATTTAACCTGTCACAAGCTTCTGACGAACATTGTCCGTCACAAATGAAAATTTGTCAAAAATGACATAGTTGGAGATGGCCGGATGGGGACACTTAACAATATTCTGGAAATGAAATATTACATGACTATACTTTTAAACTACACTCAAACATTTTCTACTCCGGTCATCAAGTTATTGTTCCTGAGTGTTGTGTCAAATTGTTGTTCTCGAAATATTTGGTGAACATGTTTATACGTATGTTTAAGTTGAAAGTTCAATTTCGTTAGATCTAAAATTACAAAAATAAGTTATTGACGAAACCCGTATTTTTCTTGTGTATGCTCTTTTATGAACACAGTTTACTCTATCAAGTACATATTTTCCAGTTTTACCCTTATTTCTTTTTTCAATCCGTTTTCTCTCCTCTCGCTTTTGCTCCTCCAAAACTTCCCTTCAAATGTGAAATTATTTCTTACTTAGGCCCTCTTCTTTTGGACCGAAATTGTTTGAGCTGAACTGAAATGAAGTAACTTATTAGAGCTGAGCTGAACTGAAGTAAAGAGTTAATTTGTGAAGAGAATAGCTGAATTGAACTGAACTGAATGAAGCTCAACTGAACTGAATACAGCTGAGCTGAAATTAAGTTTAAAAGACCAGGGCCTTAGAATACATACCAAAATCGTACTCCGATAAATTTCAGGAGCAATAGGGCTAGAGAGCATAATCATAAAATCAAGGGGGAAAAGATAGAACGCAAATTCTTAATGGTGTGTGTACTTTAATTTACAATTACGCAAATTGCTACCCCTCCCAATGACAAACTAATTGAATTTTTTTAATTTTTTTTTTACTGCCGTAAAGAAAAATGTCTTAGTCTAACCATGACCTTACATGCAAGGCCACGAACAAAGTTTTAGAACTACTACAAAACAACAAATTACAATTTACATGAAATAAACTACAACGAGAGATATGATTTCTTCGGGAAGACGCGACAAATTGATAGGAGGCAACGGTATACTGGTCAAACCGTTGAAACATTTGATGTGATTCCAGGCAACGAGAGCGATCAAGGCTTGCCACAAGGTCAACCAAATCCTTACTCTTAATTGTCAACTGAGTTTCGAAGAAATGCCTGCAACAAGACATTAAGTCGTGTCTCTGAGATTTATCCCGTAGGCTATGATAAATGACATCTGGAAACCGAAGAGACCCTTGGGCCATCAAGGATGCGCTAAGTGCACTTACGCCACTAGGACGTAGAAAGGGAATGCGGGGAACAGACCAAAAAAGACTGTCTCCAATGGAGCGAAACCTCCTACACTTTGAAACACACCCCCTTCGGACAAGACCCTCAAAACCCAGAAAAATGAGTAAATAGATATGTAGCGAATTAGAAGCTACTTTGAACACCCTCCTAATCAAAGCCATTCGAAAAAGCCAATTCGGGATAGGCACAGCACAAGTCGGAAGCGAAGTCACCATAACCCTTGTTAGGATTAGAAACACGACACTAGAAGCCACCCAAAGGATTAAGGGACATGACACCCCTAACCCAAGGGCGGTTTTATTAAAAACAAAGTCAGAGGAAAAAGCAATAATATAAAGGATGAGACAGGACCACCAAAGCCATCCCAACCAAGGCCTCATACAACCCATCATAGACCAACCCGAACTCCTCGCCACAAGCCACCAACTCCTTCACTGACTCGCGCCAGTCGAGACCACAAAAGCCAACCTCACAACGTCCAGGGCAGACCAGAAGAGCAACCCGCAAACCCAACCCAATCACCAACAGTGACCACAAGCAGACCCACGAGACCCCACAACAAACACAAGACCCCGACACACATGCGACCACACAGAGACCTAGACGGACACCAACAGCACACGCACAAAAGGTCAGACACTCCAACGAAACCCGATTCACAAAATCGACACCTCCCAGGACCACCGTCAAACAAGCAAAAGCGATCCAAACACCAACATAGACGGACACAGAGGGGAAGGGAAAAAGGACCAAAAGGTGAGGGGAATGGGGTGATCACCAACAGACCCTAAACACGCCCTCAAAGAGCAACGCAGAAGGATGAGCTATGCTCGTCGACACTTCTAGAACCCCTGGGACGCAGACAAAACGGCGGCGACAGGACAAGGAGACAGAAGGGCGGGACCGACAGTAAACCAAGACCCAACCAGATGGGGGAACCCATCACAGAGACCGAAAAAACAAAAAGAAAGGGGAACCGCCTTACCGGGGGAGGGGAAAACCCCAGAGACCTGCGAAGCAGCCCGAAGTCGCTTGCAAAACTGGACAAGACGAGGACAAGGGGATCGTTGGGGAAGAGATGGAACACCGGACGACCAACCAAAAAACCACCCATGGAAACAGATCTGCCCCGGAGAAGGAGAAAATCCGATCGAAAACGAAAGAATCGACCAACTGCGCGAAGCCATGAAGGAAGAAGATCAAGAGACAGTGAGGAGGAAGACCGCCGGAGATGGACCAAGGGATGACCCCATCTTCGGCGAGGGCGTGGTAGCAGATGAGAGGATAGAGGGTGGGTGGTGGCGGCGACACAAAGAGTAAATTAGGTTTTGAGTTTTAAGGGTTTTTTTAGAGAGATAAGGCTTTTTTTAGAGAGAGAATTCGATGCTAAGGTAGGATGAGGTGATATGGTTATAATGTTTATTAATTGAAAATTTTAAAACTCTAATTATAGACAAAAATGATTAATTAATCCCCTAAAATTAATGTGTTTTGTTGATAAAATGAAGTGATAGATAATTGAAGGTTTTGTCAGAAAATTTAAACTAAGTTGTATGAGAGTGAACAAAGAAATTTAAACATGAAAAGTGTATTGTTTGGAAACAAAATGAAATTTTTTACATAAAAGAATAAAAGTTGTCCATGAAATTACCCCATGTTATTTCAAACGTTCACTATATCTACACAACACGACAATAGATAGTCCATTTTAAAGGTAAAACACTCAAATTTTTTCACATAATAAGCTTGACCGATTAATAATCTCCCGCAGCAGACACTTGCATCCGGGTCCAAGTAAAATCAATAAGTCTCCCAATTGAGGAGGGAAGATTCCAAGTTCAACATTTGCCTTTGAGCCGCAACGTGAATGTTTGGAGAGCTAAAAGAACTTGCTTTAACCTAACTTTGGCGTCTTCATCGATCAAGTTACCTTCACTATCAAACTTGGCTGGCGGTTGGAATGCTTGCAAGAAAAACTCGGGCTTATTGATAAAGTGAAGATCGAGAAACACCCCAATTTGTCGAAGATGATATTGGGATCGCCCCCCTCCAAAACCTCCTCCAGCACTTACTATTGCAGCAGGCTTGTCTGCCCAAACATTTGGTGATCTTGAGGCCCAATCTATTGCGTTCTTCAAAGGAGCTGACAACCAGAACAATGGTATAGAACAAGTTTAACATTCAATGGCCGAAACAACAACACTTTTAGTAACTATGGCAAGTATATTAAAGAAAACATGTTCCAACACATTATTCACATAAATTCACTTGAATTATCAAGGACAGCCTATTGTTGCAGAGCCCTGACCACCGAGAAAAAAACATGGTAATTTCTAAGAACTTGTTGCACGTAAACTTCACATCCATTATTCAATCGCAAAGAAGCACACTAAGAATAAGCAATTAATTTTTGTCCACTTTGAGCTAGCAATAAGTTAGCAAGAACATTATGCCACAAATGTAGTTATGTAAACGCCTTTAAAAGCAGCAACAAACAACCCAACCAGAAACCCTTACGAACTTTAGAATACAAACTTTTAAAATTAGCATTCATAATAATAAAATCCAGTAATATTTGTCTTACAGAACATATAAAAATTTATCAGGAAATCTCTGAAGGTTTTACTCTTTTAACAAAACTTTTTTGCGCTGGTCAAGTTTAACCAGAGACCGGTGCTTAGAAGATGCTGCAAGTAAGGCACCACCATTGGCAGAATCTAGTTTAAAATTTCACTGGAAAAGATCCACTATACAAAGCAACTAAACAGAAACTAAAGACAGAAATTCGAGCGTTTCGTGTAACCCTTTGCAAGAATTACCAACAGATAATGTGCATGGTCTTCCATCAGGCTGGTAATGACTTACGAGTATAAGCGTCAAACAATTATTGCATACAAGCTTAATTGCAAAATCTACTCCTAAGAGTGAAGACTCCATGCAATATGGAGCGGTTCTTGAGCACTCGTCAAATCACGATTGACAGAAAATGGAAAAACACTTGCTTCGTAAGTCATGATGTTTTTAACAGAGACTTCTTTTGTAAGTCATCAGTGTTCACAGAAGTCTAGGAGTCAGTGACCCCAAACAACAATCAAAATAACTGGTCCAAATGTATCCATTCATAAGCAGTACAAAGATCAATGTTTTAAATCTTGACTAGTGATTACGTGGTGCAAGTTCACGATATCAGAAAACTGTAGATGATGTCAATCCTCTGCAATTGTTTAACAAGAATTAATTAATCTGTACATAATTCCTGCCATAATTCTTTACTCCTTTTTTTGACACACTTGGTTATACACTGATATGATACCTATGACTTAGTCCTGACTTCTGGCAAATAAGTCATCCGGGTTAGGTTATTATGGGTTTGGGTCATTTTGTATGCATTCCTATGAGGCAAGTTCAGGTTCAAATCACAACAATACGAGCCAGTTCATTGAGATAACTTGGGTCTTAATTATTTAGCTTTTGTTCAAACAACTCATTTTGGATCACAATGGATCAGGTCAATTTTTAGGCTAGATTGTTTTGGATAGTTCTGTCTAGGTGCTGGTATACTTAACATTGTACAAGTTCAAGTTCAAGTTCAGGTAGAGGTTGTGTTTCTGTAGGGGGCAAGGTCAATTGCGACTTCATAAGAAAGTAATCAAATATATTCTCATTTTTCTATTGATGTGGGTGTCTATGCACTTTAATCTGGTCCTAGCAGTAGCATGTTTTTAAGAATAGGGATACAAACGTCTTAAACTAGGAATCTGATATAAAGATGACGTCCGATTTGATGAGGTGCAACTTGCGAGGAGACATTAGGAGGGAATTTAGACATTCACGATGAAGGCTATAGTCAACAGTCCATTTCAGATGATTCTCCAATAATCATCAAAGTGCTATATGTTGCATCTTGCAAC
Organism: Silene vulgaris; assembly: GCA_036897335.1. NCBI lineage: Eukaryota > Viridiplantae > Streptophyta > Magnoliopsida > Caryophyllales > Caryophyllaceae > Silene > Silene vulgaris. The sequence continues at coordinate 1,755 of JAYMSF010000392.1, read as the reverse complement.
AGCAACATGCCAACATTGGTCCAATATTAAAACTAACCTAAGCATCTCAATGGACGCTTAAAAGTATATACTACTGAATGTTGCACCCTTTTGACAAAGGCGTTATCATATATATCAACATACTGACCAACCCACACAAACCAAAACTCCAAAAGCAGTCAAAATTTGATAGACAATCTGACAAACTGCGCGACTATCCAAAGTTTCTGATTTTAGATTTCTAAAATGCAGTCCATGGAGACTACTAATGACCTCCACTCCCCTAAGTAGTACTTTGTAATTTATTGAGTCCAGTATTTTAATCCCTTCATCCCAATTTTATCCCAGATAATTGTCATCTCTCTAAATTTTGAAACGAAATAGTTTGATCACCTAATATTGCCCCTAGACGGTTAGCTACCACCATCTCCCACCGAATAACATTGTCTCAACTCTCTGCTTGCGCACGTTAAATCTGGTCCTAGCAGTAGCATGTTTTAAGAATACAGATAGAAACGTCCTAAACTAGGAACCTCATATAAAGATGACATTGGGTTTGATGAGGTGCAAGGAGACATTAGGAAGGAATTTAGATATTCACGATGAAGGCTATAGTCAACAATCCATTTCAGATGATTCTCCAATAATCATCATCTTGCAGACTACTAATGATCTCCACTCGACTAATTAGAGAGTTGAGTCAAGCCCTTCATCCCAAATTTATCCCAGATTATTGTCCGCTCTCTAAATTTTGTAACAACATAGTTTGAATATCTAATGTTGGCCCTAGACGATTAGCTACCAACATCTCGCACCTAATAACATTGTCTCAACTCTCTTTAATTTAAGAGACTTTTCCTTAAATTCTCCCAAAATAGAAAAAAACAGATAGTGACGCGGATAAGATATGATGAAAAAGAAGAGCAGCAGAAAGATGGGGAAAGTCACAGTTGGCAAATACACAATTTCAGCAGTAACTGATCAAACAAGAAACACCATTTCAGTAATCGATTAATTGAGTAGGAAATAGAAGCATACCAGCAATAGAGTAATTATATTCAGGAGAAGCAAATAGGAGAGCATCAGATTGAAGAATCTTGTGACGAAACGCTTCGACAACAGGCGGATACTTGCCGTCAACCTCAAGGTCGGTGTTGATCAACGGCAATGGCGAAATGTCTATGTAATCAATCTTCAAACCCTCAAATTCCTTTGATTCTGCGCATATTTGCATCGCTGTATCCAATTTCATAAACTAAAATTACTTGCTTAAAATTAATCAATCAAGGGTTTGGTTTAGAATAGAGGAATTGAGATTAGAATGAATACCAGCATGAAGAAGACCGCGGTTGTAGGAAGCTTTGCGAAGGGACCCACATATGGCGCCCACCTTCAACACTTGTTGCACTGATACTTGTGTCGTCGCCATTTTTATGATGATCAAAACAAAATGTTCTGCTTTTCGGATTTCTGGCTTGTCTTTTTCAAGATTGCTCTGTGTGAGTTACTAATTACTACTAGAAGCCTTCCTGGATTTCTATCACGACCTTCCGGTACTTTGAAAGTTTCTCTGGGTTTGCAAAGTTTTAAGAGACTTTTTTTAATTTTTTTTTTTGTTTCCCTTGTTTCACTTATTTTTATGATTTAATTTGAAAGTTTTTTGGCTTTCGATTACCGCTCTTATCCGTGAGGATGATATGGGTCGATTTCGATTGACCTAGTTTCATTTCCTTATAAAAAAAAAAAAAAAAAAAAAAAAAGCATCAGGAAGCGCCC
>JAYMSF010000391.1:0-16486 GCA_036897335.1 Silene vulgaris | reverse complement strand
CTTGCAATCCCAAGTTCTGGCCAGCTTACAAATTTTCAGCGGAGAGTCCTCTACCTTGACCAGGTTAAGTTTTCAACGTGTTCTTGAATGTTTTATTGCTTATCAGCCGAGCCAAATTTGTTCGTTTACATCCTGCATGGTGTGGTTTCTAATTTATCATGGAATTGCCCTATTGTGTGCTTAGCCTTCTTAAGCTGTTCAGGAACTTATGCAGTACATGTCTGAATTTCTGAATTTTGTTAACTAACCTCCCTTTCTTTTGACAATCCTGCTGAGGGTGAACAAAAATGTGCTTGAAGGTACTTGAAGTTAGTAGTTTAGCGAGCAGGCCAGCAGCGGTACCTTAGTATAGATATCTCCCTCCTTTTGTTATCCTTCGGTGTAGAAAAAGGGTTGCTCAAATTGCGTTTTCACTAGCCTCTACTCTTTAGTCGATGATGTTCTGAGAGGCTGCTCTCTAGCCAGGCCCTTTCCCTGATGGTTAATTAGATTAATGGCTGGAAGTATGACTTCGTGACTTAGAGAACTTATTTTAGAGCTTTTTATCTGTTGTTGACTCAACTCACTCAAGAGCCTAGCTTGTGAAACCAAGTTTACACGAAGGTCAAGGAACGTTCACGACGATTTTATTTCTTCAAAAATAATTTTCTTATTGATTTTCTAAACAAATAGCTAGTGGATTCACTGTAAGGTGTCTAGTGTTATGTTGCCTGACTCCTTGATGGAAGGAGCGAAGTGATAAGTTGATGCAAGAAGTGAAAGAAAATTTGGACTACGATATAAAGTAATGTGGAAACCAGCAATATAAATAGCACCACCTCCATCTAGAGGAGACTGAAGACAAACTTAGGTGGGAGATTGACTCCACTATCCAATGTAATTAAATTGGTATGCCTAAGGTAGGCTAAACATAATCTCCAATAGCTAGTAGCGGAGAGATATCAGTTAACAAGGAATTCTAGGCTGAAAACGAGTCTTTCCTGCATACAAATGTGTTGGTGGGCATGCTCTTGTTTAGCCAATTCACCTGCTGGCTGTTGTTTATATAAGAGGGCTGGGATGGAACTAAACCTGGCCTGGATATGAGGCTCCCTCGCTCCCAGATTTGCCAGGGGAGAGAACAAATACTTTGTTTTAAACCTGGCCTGGATATGAGGTCCCTCGCTCGCAGAGTCACAGATTTGCCAGGGGAGAGGACAAATACTTTGTTTTAGCCTGATTATGGGTTGGTACTTGGTAGGCATGGTAGCAATTGTCTTAGGAATAGGTTTTGGAGATGTGTTTGTATTGATGTACATTGCATAGTATATTTTGTTGTAATTCTTATTCCCCTTGTTGAATCTATTTTTTTTCTGTAACCAAAATAAAATATTTCTGAATTTGCTGATTGTCCTTGTCAGCTACTAATACCTAGAAAAGATAGGTCCTAGCTACATGTCCCTGCAGAAATTTGTTTGTTTGACTCTGTTTCTACAGGTTGCTGAACTTTTAGGTGAGCATTCAGATTCTTCAGATTTGCTGTCCTTGAAATACTGTTGTGGCACAGTCCCAACCATGGCCAAGGCTGATATCAAGCTTGATGTGCACAAGCTTATTCATGAACTTATCTTGTACTTACATAAGAATGAGACAGACATTGAAAAAAGCATTTTGGTCTTCCTTCCAACATACTATTCACTAGAGCAACAATGGTTCTTACTAAAGCCTTTCAGCTCATGTTTCAAGGTCCATATTTTGCACAGCAGTGTGGACACAGAGCAAGCTCTGATGGCTATGAAGATATCAAGGTCACACCGTAAGGTGCATGCTAGTTTTACTTTATCTATGTTTTTTCAAAATTTTAAAGCTTGCAATAATGGTTGCTAACTCAAGATCAGCTAACCCCAAGTGTACATTTATGGCGATTTCAATGGCTGTGTGTTGTGATAAGTACAGAGTAAATTGTACAGTCTTTTAAAGGTGCAACTGGATCTCATTTTTACTTGCAGTGGTAATAATAAATTGACAAATGTGTCAAGTTTGTAAAATCGTCTTTAGCGTGTGAATCAATGTCGCCCTGATCTTATCTTTAGGGCGGGAAGGAGGGAGGGAGTCTACCAATTTTGACCAATTTCCTTGTAATATTGGTGGGTCTGACAAAATTGAGAAGTTCAGCTCTATGCCTCTGCATAATCTTTAAAAGGATTCACTTTTTTCTCTTCCATGAGACCTCCGTACGTTATGCATGCAATCCAGTATTCTAGTAGTAATCGGCCAAAGCAGGATTGGTGAAGTCTTGATGTAAGCCCGACCCCGACCAAGTAGAGAGGCCGTTTCCAACTTTCCTTCATGTAATGGGGAGTATAAGCCCGAATAATAGTTCTAGTATAGTAGTATGTTAAGTGTGCTTGTTGTGAAAGTTAGCTGCTTTTGATCTTTGCTTGTTTGCTTACACTTCAAATGATTTCTGCAGGTAATATTAGCAACCAATATTGCAGAATCATCAGTAACAATCCCTGAAGTTGCCTATGTTATTGATACCTGTCGCTCTTTACAAGTGTATTGGGATGGGAATCGGAAAAGGGATACTGCTGACCTTGTCTGGGTTTCTAGATCACAGGTATTGGCTGGAATTATGGATCTGCTTAATGTATCTTTTTGGCATTAAAATTCTAAATTCTGGAGAAAATTGTGGTGTAGGCTGACCAGCGTAGAGGTAGAACTGGTCGAACATGTGATGGCCAGGTTTATAGGTTGGTTACACGGTCATTTTTCGACAAGCTACCTCCTTTCGAGTCTCCTGCAATACTTAAGTTATCACTCAGACTACAGGTGCTTCTTATCTGCTGCGCTGAGTCGAAGTTGATTAATGACCCAAAAGGTATGGTACCAAAGTTCTGCTTCTCTTGTATTGGTGCTCCCTTGCATATTGTAATGGATGCCTATCAGAACTAGTTTTCTTTGTTATGCTTGGGGTCGTTATTGGATGACACTGACATGTTGGGGTCTTCTATCTGCTGGTTGATTATCAGATAATTGTGAATTATTTATGAAGGGTTGCTTGCATCTCTATCTAGTAGCGTACATGTTGTGGTCTTTCTGATCCCAGTGAGAAGTTATCTACTTCTGTTTTTGGTAGGTTTTTGTGAGCCATCTTCATGTGCAAGCAGAGTCACTGTGTTTTGTGTGGTCCAAAAGTACCTATTTTATTTTTCCTTTGGTCTTTGTGTCAGAAGCAATAAATTGATCGGGACGGAGGGAGTATCATATATTTTGGTTATATCATGCTTACCTCCGTTTTTCTCGTTTCTATGTTTTTGAATTTTTTTTTTTTTTGGTGGAATGTTAATATATTAGAATATAAAAGCATAAGCTTTAATCGTACATCGACACCAATTACATCCTCAATTTTTTGCATCAGACAAAACCTGATACCGACCACAACAACAATTAAATTCAATTACAGACCTAAGCCCATGGTCCCCAGTTTATATACGTGTATTTTGATGGCCAAATAAATCCACAGCAACGGTGTTGCATCTCAGCTTTGATCATATTCACCATATAACCAGGAGTAGGCACCTGAGCATCAAATCTGCTAGCATTACGAGGAACTTTGCAACTATAACAGCATACACAGTCACCTTCTTCCTCAACGATTTGCATCTCCAAATTTTATTTTTTCCCTTATTGCATATAGTAATTACGATGTTAAGATGTGTTGACAAAGATGATTTTCGTGGAAGCTAGACCGTTCTTTTATATTATTTTGTGTTGGTAGACTCAAACGTTGCTAAAATCCATATATTTTTTGTTTCGTATCAGTTCTGTCACAGAAGGCCTTGGACCCACCGGATGTCGAAACTGTAGAGGATGCATTAAACGTACTTGAGAACATAAAGGCCCTTGAGAAAACACTTCCTAGGGGTCGATATGAGCCTACCTTTTATGGACGACTACTTGCCAGTTTCTCCTTGTCCTTCGATGCTTCCTTGCTAATACTCAAATTTGCTGATGCTGGAATGTTACGGGAGGGCATTTTACTTGGTATTTTGATGGATATGCAGCCACAACCTATTATTCGTCCCTTTGGTGAGGAAAATCTGGTACGTCTTATGTGGCATGTCTAACTCGCTGATTTTAAATTGATGTAATAGCTGCTTGTGTCTCTTTTGGTAATTGGTTGTTATGATCTGCAGTTCATGGAATATACAGACTCATACTACACTAACACTATAGAAGGGGAAAACTCTTCCCAGTTGGGTAAAAAGGAAGTGGGTTTCATGGCCAATCTATGTGCTTATCAATTTTGGCAACGTGTGTTTAAGGTGTGGTGTGGTGTTCTGTTTCTCTTGAAAGCTCTTTACACTGAGCTATCTATTTGTATTTGTAGAAAGTTAATCATGCTCACTAACATTTTTTCTGTGTGAACTGTGAAGGACAAGATTCGTCTTCAATCTTTGAAACAGCTTGTGAATGTTGAGGGCGTGAAGGTTCCACAAGGTTTACTTCTTAAATTTGAAGAAGAATGGTGCAGTTTCCATAATTTATTGCCGTCTTCCATGCATCAAATCTCGGAAATCTGTAAGTTGCTATGATTATTCATATTGCTGTACCTTTTCTGTTGGCAAATGCTTGACATGTGATTTTTCTTTTCAGATAATGACATTTTATGTTCGGTGCATCGCTACCGCCCTAAATTTCTTGGCGCATCTTCTGGATTACCATCCTATTATGATCCTTCTGAATTTCAACATATATGTGTGGTAGAATGTCAGCCAAATAATGAAGTGGCTGCTCTTCTTGAGGGAGATGAGCAAAATGAATCAAAAAAATGCCTTGCTGTGCCATATGTGTCTTCTCACCACTTTAGGATTCAGAAGATGGCAGAGAAGTTTACAACTGTTATCAAAGAGGTATAAAGTATAATCAATGCTTGATTCGTCTCTTGCTTGATTTATATTATCTCACTTTGTTGGAGTTTTGCATTCCAGATCCGAGCTCAGCATGCAGAAGGCTTGATTGAGGACACTAATCAGCCCGCCAATGGAGAAGTCCCTACATGTGTGTACTATTTTCAAGGGTACTGTAGAAGGGGCAGTGATTGCCTATATTCTCATTCACTGCAAACCAGCAGGCCTGTTTGCAAATTCTTTGCCACTTTTCAGGTATTCATCTGCGTATACTTTTGATTGTGTATTGCTCTCTTTCGGGTAATAAGTTATTGATTTAAGCAACGCTCATCGAAGACTCGAAGTCATGTGCTTGCAGTATTGTTTTTGATATTGTATTTTGTGTACTATAAACTGCCTGCGATAATTCTTCTTTCGCATTAGAAGGAGCCTAAATTTGCTTTGTCACTCTTATCATCCTCCATCACCAGTAACTGTCGGATTTTTGAACTCTTATTAACTCATACATCCATGATTCAGTGAACTGTAAAATAAATCAAACTAGTAGATCAGTAAATGAAACTACTGATTGATTCTCTCCCTTTTGGAACTGTGGCAATATTTGCACATTTACTCAAGAGTCAAAGAATAGCCTTGTTGTCTTTCCTTTGTTCACGATTCTTTCACTCTAGAGACATTTGTATTGTGGTTTATTTGCCTTGTTGGTAGACTAATAGCTGATGATTTGATATGAAGGGTTGTCGGAATGGCGATTCGTGCACTTTTGCTCATGATCTTACTTCACAAGTTGTGTCCTCTCAACCAAGTTTATGTGTTCCTGAAGATGAAGACATTGATGGCAAAGCGCTCACTGAACTATTCTCTATATCTTCTAGGGGCTCTGTGTTGCTGTTGGATGATGTGGATTTACATTTTTCAATGGCTTTTTCTCAACATTATGATCCATCAAAGATTATATGCACAACTTCCCTTTCCGAAAGCTGTATATATGACGCATCTCTGTCTGGCGTTAAAGTTCTCTGGGAGATTTTTCATCCATTGGAGCTTGTCACTTATAAATCTGTTGAGAATCCTATTCCGTGGAGTGAAGTGAAGTGTGTCTTTTGGTTTCCAAGCTTTGATGCTGACGAATCTTCAGAAAAGCAAAAGCATTTGGTGCAAAACTTCTTTGAGCATTTCTCTGCACGTATATTGGCTGATCGAATGGTTGGCCTGCATGTGATCCTTGTAATGAACAACATAAGGTTCTCACACCTTCAGGTATAATTGTTTCCTATTGAAATCTATCATTTGACGTTCTCTCATCCGTTGTGACTTGTGACTTCTCCTATAATGTTCCATTCCAGCTTCCAAGTTTCCATGATGCTTCTTAAGCATTAATGCTCAGAAGTGTTTTTTGACAGCTAGCTGATCTCTTGTATATTGCACAGTGGCTTTCTGTATATTATTGTTTCTGATGCATGTTTCTTCACCATATCTATCATTCTTTCGTTTTGTAGTAATTTATATGGAGTAATGTTTTTATGGTTGGAGACTCTAATGGCTGGTTATTTCTATTTTCAATATAGCCAATGATTCAGGAGTATAGCAAAATGACTAGTTGAATGTTTGTGGTTATTTTTACTGTGAAGTAGTACTGTAGTAGCCATTCGATGCAATATTTCACTCGTTATTCATTATGGGTCATCTGGATTTTACCTCCACTTGTTAACCAAGGGTAAGGTTGCTCACATCCGACTTGCTCTGACTTCACTATTGGCCTGAACCTTTTAGGCTCTAATGCACTAGGGTAATCTGTTGTAGCCTTTGTAGGCATTAATGGTTGGCAATTGACTGATTTACACTGTATTGAAAAGCTTCTTACTGTTTAATCGAGTACTCATTTTCACATGAGAGGTCTTGACATTAATCATGGTGTCCTCAGGTAGAGAAGTTGGCACAAGATTGCTTCTTTTTTCTTATGAAGTCATTCCCATTCGACGAGTCCACCTTTGGAGCAGTGCCAGATTTTGTCAATACAAAGAAGCCTGGAGTAATATCCACTCCCGTTTCATATGTTTTCAGTCTGCATGTTCCTACTAATCAGGTCGTTGGGGATTATGCTCCGACAATTCCAGAATCATTTACACAGCAACTAGTTATCAGCGACCAGTAAGTAGACTAGCTTAATCCTTGTGAGGTACATATGTTTTTGAAACTTCAACCTAGCTGTGTGATATATGCAAGCTTGCTATGTATTGGGCTCTTCATGTTTTTGGCCTTGGTGACACACAAACACCAGGCAGAAAATTTTAATGTTCTTTTTTATGTCGCTGTTTTGTAACACAGCAAGGAGTACTGTATAGAACGTCTCTGGGGAATTACAGATTTATGCTAGTTTGACATTGTTCTTTGGATTATGATGGTGATTTGTGATTTGTTTTCTGGATTATTGTATTTTGTTTCATCCCAACCCAAATTAATCACTAATGGACATGCATGCCGGATATTCTCTCTATGTTGACAGCATAGAGTTCCGGGGATTTAGGGTTTTGGGGTTGGACTTGGGTTTGATGGGTCTGGTAGTGAATCGGGTAACGGGAAAGAATCCGTTGTAGGTTCCTACACATTTGCAGGTATTACTTTAATGCTGATGATGTAGTGATTTTTGCCGACACTTGGGAGAAATGTTCTTTCTGTTCATTATTCATATGTAATTGAACTGTTCTAATTGATTCTTCTTCGATTAGCCAAGCAAGAAAAGATCCATTCAAATATGATAAACAAACATTTACAAATTCAGATAGTGACCTTTTTCTTTGCATAGGTAGTCATTGATAAGGGCATTAAGCTTGTCATGTTGAAGCAAGTTCGTCTCTTGGTCCCCCCGACCTTTGTGGTGATGATTGTTTCATCGACTGCCATAAATTTTCTTATGCTTGATCAGGAAGATTGTTTTTTCATTTCCCATAGAGCAAAAGACAAACTATTCATCGTAATGTTTAACTCTTGTGTAAAGGCATAAAGCTACGTATATAAGATCCTTCTTACCCCGTCATCTGCGAGAACCCTACTGGTATTGGGGTAACGTTGTTGATCTAGATTAGTAAGATTGATATCGATGTTCTGCATTTTGTTTTGATGTGTTGGTTCATGTTTTAGTTTGCCTTGTTTTCCCGCGAGACTCCTACTATGGTTCAATGTGTGCTCATGGTCTATTGAGTGAGAATATGTTCTGCTCGTATTCTTATCGTGATCCGTTGACAGAGACCCAGGATAGTCAGGAAAGTGAAGAACCCATTCTTAGAGCAGAAAATCTGTAGCAGGTCTGAAAATAAAGCGAGAATTGTGGATGGTAGGTTCTGTTGTCTGTTTAGGTGACTAAATTTCCCTGCTGATTACATTGACCCGACCCAGCTTGCAGCAATTTTACGAGAGAAGCAGCCTTCACCCTTCGAAATTTTTTCCCCCTTTAATCAGTTTGTAAATAGTTGATGAAGAAAAGTAGTATATATCAATCAACGCTAGTTCTTCGGACTATATAGCGCCCCAAAAGAAGTCTCAACCCGCCCGACTCGAACCACTTGAGACTCTACCAACGTAGGCCATATGAAAAACGTCTCAACATGATTTATTTGACCATGCTAACCCATGTTCCCCATGTTTATATAATGATTCAACTTGATTAAGGACCAGTCGAAAACTTAGCTCGATATTATGATGATGATCAAAATAAGATAAACTTCATATATATAGTCTATAAAACAAGATTATTGGATTTTAATGTTGAGCCTACATAAGAGATTGTCATTCAGAGCTTCTCAAGTGTATTATTATCCCTAGACACTAATTTGAGTCGACATAAAATATGGGGGGTAAAGTCCTCTCCAGTACCCCATTCTCTCCAATACCTTCCAGTGGGTATTAAGGGTCCAGATTTTATTTCAGGACGATCTAACGGTTAACTATCTTGAGAATGTGTAGAGGTAATAATGATTTTATATTGTTGTATTAGAGGAAATGGAAGGTAATGGAGAAAAAAGTAATGGAGAGGATCCTATCCCTAAAATATGCTATTGCAGGACTCTATTCATTCCCGCCTAACCTGCAGCTAAACGTGAGTCGATACCCTCTCAGTCTCAATCATTTATTTATCTTTTTTATTTCTTGTGGAGGGTATTTCAATCTATGCAAAACAAATGAATAGGGAGTAATTGATTAACTGTTTTGTTATTTTATTTCAATCTAATAACAAACGGTCGTTTTAGTGTAGAGGATCGTATTTCATTTGGTTCTGCACCAATTCTTGTTTAAGAAGGATTTATCCGTTACCGGGGTTAAATATACTCATATGAGATAAGTAAGACAAAAGTAAGTAAAATGGAAAAAATAAAGACTTGTCTTATATATCCATTGTCGTTCGAGATGATATTTAATCTGTTTTAATATTAATAAGGATATTTAAGGAAGACTAACTGTTTATCTTTATCCATAACAGTTCTTGTAAAATAGTCGGCTAACGAAGGCCTTTCTTGGTGGATGAGTTACTGCACTATCCTTCATGAAAGTCATGTGAAATGCTTTTTTTTTGGTTTTTAACTTAAAACAACCGTTTTAATTCTGAATCGGATGCATGATGAAATTTAACACTTTCGTATATTCAACTATTCAGGTACAGACACTAATCACTAATTTCTATGATCATCTGAGAGCCCTTGTCCTTAGTCCGTCGTAATTAACGCAAATTACAGCCAATTCCGTTTGAAATAAATAAGACGGAGTTTTGTGATCATTTTATGCACAAATGTAACCATAATGGTCCAGTTATTGTCACAACTATTGATAACCTGTTTTCAAGAAGTGGTCACATTTAGCTATAAAATGATCTTAAAACCTCTATTGTCAATGCCCTAAGAAAAATGGAATATTTTTGTGATTTTGCCGTTGTAGAAAATGTGGAAAATTTTAGAGAATACGAGGGACCAGTACACTAGTACACATTGTCTTCAACTACTCAAGTATACAGACAAACTAATCAGTAATCACTAACATCTATGATCATCCAGGCAGTGGCTGGGCTAGGAACGGATTCTATTGGGGGCGAAAAATTTTAGTTGGAGCGAACTGGTAATGATGTAAGAAAAACAGGAAAAATGTTGAAAATTTTTAACTAAAAACTATGAAATTTCCAGCCGCCAACGAGGACGACCACCCCTGCTAGCTCCCTTAAATCCACCACTGCATCCAAGAGCCCTTCTCCTAGGTCGGTCGTAATTAACAAAGTTTTAAACCCAAAACAGATGTAGTAATTACATTGCACCACTACTAAACAAATTCTAATATTCTATACAGTACTAATTTGGAATATCTGAGCACGTTCATTTCAGTGGGGGCCCACTTTACACTATTTTAGGTCTTATCCATATGACATGGTCACTGTAATATTTTATGTCCTTATATAATAAAAAGTTGCATTTCAGTCCCTGTCAAATGACATAATATAATAATAGTCCCTTTATTTGTTTCCTTAAAACAGTTGCATTTCAGTCCCTATATAATTAACATCAACCTTTATTATTGTAGTACCTCACTTGCAAAACTGACTCTACACTTTCCCCTTTCATATTTGTAAGTTCATCCTCAGTTTCAGGTGATCAATCTTTTTCTATAAATTTTCATTTTTTTTTATTTGACTTGGTTGTTTTTGTGCTTGTTCTAAGTATTTTGTGTTATGATATGGAAGATTATTGATGATTTGTTTATTTTATTTATGTTTTTTTTTTTTGCCTTGGGATAGTTTTGTAAAATATGATTGTAAAGTGGGATTTACAAATTCTTGTGTAAGACGACCTCATGTAAGAAGTTTGTAAGACGGGTTTATTTGGTACCAATTTTTCACTTACTTGGGATATTTGTATAAATGGATCTGTTTACACAATGTTTGTGTAAACCCGCCTTAATGGGAGAATAACTCTAGTGGGATTTACAAATTCTTGTATAAGACGACCTCGTGTAAGAAGTTTGTAAGACCAGTGGGTTTATTTGGTACTAAATTTTCACTTGCCTAGGATATTTTTATTAGTGGATCTGCTCTACGCAAATGTTTGTGTAAACCCGCCTTATTAGAGAATAACTCTAGTGGGATCATTTTCTTGTCCTTTTATTTGGTTTTGTTGATTTTTACTGACACTTTTTTTGGGTGTGTGTGTGGACTAGTGTTGAATTGTTGAAATTATATTTTTGAGTCAAAAGGTCTTGAATGGTTGTTGTTGAAAGAACAGTTTAAACTGTAGCAAGAGCACATTAGATCATTTCAATCTGGGATTCTTGGAATTGATAATCAACCTAATGGATTCAGTTGTGATAAATAATCTAATATTGAATCTTTGAAAGAGTACAATAGTATTGGCATGTGCCTTAAAGATCACAAAATCTATCTCAATACATTGGCTCAAGCATATTCCTCATGTGTGATGACCATAATGAAAATAAACTTAAGTCGAGAATTGTATGAACATGTTGCTACTTCACAATTAACAATATGATAAGTGTAAACAATTTAGTGGGTCATTTTGCTTTATTTCATTATGTCACATTGAACTATTGAAGTATCTAAGGGAAAAGAGTTATAAGGCTTTAGGCTCGTGGAATCGTGGATCACTCCACCTATTATCAATTGGTTTACTATGAAACCTCATTGAGTTTAATAGCTATCTCATGTGTGGCTCTGTGTTCATATCTTCGATGAAATTTACAACAATGATGACATGGAACACTGGTTCAAATTAATCTGGGTCCTTTCATTGAGGTTATAAGCAACAATGATAATCAAGCCTTAGTTCCAAAATAATTTAGTGTTCGTTTCTACTCCTAGGTAATATCGTCCAACTCAAACGAGCTCTACTTCCTTTGTAGTGTGTGCATACAAAGATGCCTAGATAAACAGTATTCGCAATGAGTCTTGTAACGAGTTACATTCGGAAGTTATCACTGTGCTCTCTACCATATATTTTTGCTATGCATTTGAATCACACGCTTTTCTTTTTTATTCTTTTCTGGTTCTTTTGGTACATGGTACATGGTTTATTATATTTGTGCTTTAATGATAAGTTGTTTGACTGGTTTTCTGCTAGTGAACAGGAAATTCTTTGCGGCAAACCTCTTCAATAATTATTATTGGATATGACTTTTCATGTTAATTAGATGTGATAACATAACTTCTAACATGTAGAAAATGCAAGGACTGGTAAGAGGACTTCTGGTAAATGGAAAAAACGCAGTGTTGCAACAATGCCGCTTAGGGAATCAATGGATGAGACCTGTTGCATTGGCACGTCTTGAGACAACTATGGCTGCTCGCATGGATGAGCATGGTTTTGAGAAAACAACTATCTCTGATATCTTGAAAGGCAAGGGTAAAAGTGCAGATGGCTCTTGGCTTTGGTGCACAACTGATGACTCTGTTTATGATGCTGTCAAATCGGTGTGCATTTTTAGTTCTTCTCGTTGTTTGATTATTTATATTATTATTGAGTATTGAGTATTGAGTATTGAGTATTGAGTATTCAACCTTAAAGTTTAATGGCTGTGTATTATTAACCTTGTAGATGACCCAGCACAATGTGGGGGCCTTGGTTGTTGTGAAGCCCGGGCAGGAGAAGTCAATTGCTGGTATTATCACTGAGAGAGGTACACATAGCAATCGTGTTTTTGAGTTCATTCAATATATTTTAGCAATCAATTGCTTTTGGAGTTTTGGTACTGCATGCCTTATTTTAAAACTATAGTATTTCGACTGAAGAAATTTCTCTTTTTCTTAATTAAAAGTTTCGTTTTGGTAGTAGTACCTGTTCTAGCATTTTCAATGAGGTAACCCTGCTTTTAGTTTTCCCTTTCAGGATTAGCTCAGAGTCCACTTTATCCCTCGAAAATGTCCATGTTCCGAGTTGTGAACGAACATCTTGTTATTGTCTCTCTGCAATAAAAATATAAAAAGGGGTGAGACACTAAGACTGTAAGAGACTAAGAGTCATGGTATCAAATTGCATAGTTATTCCTGTTGTCAAGTATGTCAACTCGGAAGCTAATTCTTAATTTTTGTGTTTTCCCTTTCAATTTGATTGGAATTTTATTTTTTATGGGTCGTATTAATTAGGTGGCATTGCGCTATACCACACTAAAAACTAACTAGCTAAGCTAATGTTACTTTTTGTCAATTTCTAAGAATTTGAAGTGGGAAGAGATGTAGAAACTTAGAAATTTTATGAAAAAACTTCGGTGATGCAAATGAAACTTGTGTGCCATATAGTATTGAGTGTGTGACCCTAAAATAATATTACTGTAGGTGTCATTTGTGAATAAAGGATGTCCTAGTTGGATTTTAGGTGCCAATTGTAAAGGTGGTGGTGCTAAAGACTAGCTTGAAGTATCACTTTTAGTGATTTTTAAAGGTTAACTTTAGGCATCACTTTGTTAAAAAGGGATGCCCAAAGCTTTTACTAATTATTACGGAGTACTTATGAAAAAGTGAGTTTCATACAAGGCATCCCTTCTCTTGGGATTTAGGAGTGGTACCCAGTGTGAAACTTCAGGCATCACTTGTGTGAGAAGTGATGCGTAAGTTAAACTGCGAGCACATGTGTTGCCTATATCATTTGGCTTGATGGTATTCCCCGCTCTGCAGCGTCCTCTCTTTCTGTGCTTTGAACTGCCACATGAGTACTTTACAAGGATATTGTACTCCCTTTATATTAGTATCCCTTCCCTTCCCATTTCATTTTGTGCAGTCTCCAAGACGTTTATTTGACTGTGTTCTTTTTCCATTTATACGTTACTTTTTTTCGTAAAAAATATTATTTTGTGAAAAGAGTTTGAATAATGAATATAAATATATAATTGTCATATATTTATGGTCAATGTTTTGAATGTTCGATGCACAATGTGAGATGGAAAGAAAAAGTAATGGAGGGAGTAATTTTTATGCCCTGGGATCGAAGATGAGATAGGAACCCTATCTTGAATTATCTGTAAGGGGTTGTTTCGTTGCGTTTCTTCTATTCTTGTGGATTAGAAAATCGTAGGAATTAATAAAATAGGGGTTGTTTGGTTGCAAAAATCATGGTAAGTAAAACCTCTTATGGAACTCTACTTCCTACACAATGTAGTAACTAGTAAGTGAGAGCTCCCATATGAGTTGCGATCACCGATATATTATGATTTTAATTTTGAGGGGAATTTTATCTTCCTATGGTTAACCAAACAAGCACTAAAAGTGTGTAGATTTCTACATTCTTAGTCGCTATTCCTAAGTTCGTACATTTAGGCTAGAATCTAGATGCAAAGAAAGTAACTTAAATTAACATTTTGAAAAGGGACTGAGATACACACAGTCTTATGAATCGGATGTAATGAGGTTTGCTAGGCATCTTTTCCTTGGTTTCTGAAAAGATATACTATGTCTCATCCTCCACCCCGTTCTCTCACTTCTTCTATCCTTCTTTCTCGAACCCCCTCGTCTATCTCGTTCTCTTAGTGTTTCTCTGTCACTCACTCTCATGCATAAAGTTTTGTAAACTTTGGTTGTGTGCACATAATTTGCTTGTGTTAAAGTTCTGTAAAGTTCGCTTTTGGTACTCGCTGAAGGTGTACTATGAGAGGAAGTTTTTAGCCGGGACGCAAACGTGGAATCATAGTTAAAGAATTAGTCAGGAGTCGGGACTTACAAAGTTACAAGCAGTATCTGTAGAATACACTAAAGATCATTTCCCATCATTTTGGGGTCATCTAGTGGATTTTATTTAAATTTTTCTCTAGTGAAGGTGCATCTCTCATGATTTTAGTAGGTATGATATCATGCTTCTTTATCACCAAAAACTCGTAGCGCTTGTGTGATTCTAAAATGTTCAATACAGAAGAGTAAAAAAGAATAACGAAGGTACATTCAATCAGATTATTCCCAATTTCTATCTAATCGGATTGAACAATATGCATATTCTTCCGTGAATTTTTTTCTTATGAGCACTTCCTCCTGTCACGGTCCATATTCAATATACAATGGTGTTGGTTGTCATCGTGATAATAGGCACTAGTTTGATTTTAGATAGCAATTGTCATTGTGGTAAACTTCAAACACTTAAGCGAAGCTGTCCAGATTTCATACCATAGCGCCGGTGTTGTCAATACTGGTATTTAACTAGGAGCAAAAATGGACAGGTTGGTCACTGACATATTTTCCCGTCTCAGATTATCTCAGGAAGATTATAGTTCAAGGTAGATCATCGAAGTCCACAAAGGTTGGTGACATTATGACTGAAGAGGTACGAGACTATGAGTCAACTAGTTATCCATATCTCATTATATCGTCGCATTTACATTGTAGCTGGTTTAATACTAAATCTATTTTTTTTTTTGCAGAACAAGCTCATTACAGTTACTCCAGAAACCAAGGCTCTGAAGGCAATGCAGCTCATGACAGGTTTGTTGCTTATAACTTTCGATTACTTTTTTCTATTTTATCAAAGTGAGTCTTGCATGAGATTTACAACAATCTCACATGTGAGACCACCCAAATAGTTGCGTATTCCTCATTTACTTATATGATGGTTAGTAGGCTGGTCTGATAGGCATCGAATGTTGACCCAAATTGTTTGTAGATAACCGTATCAGACACATCCCGGTTATTGATGACAAAGGAATGACGGGCATGGTGTCGATTGGAGATGTAGTTCGTGCAGTAGTCAGCGAGCACCGTGATGAACTGGACCGCTTAAATGCCTATATACAAGGAGGTTACTAGATGATGACGAAAATGAACTCTTATGTGTCCGTTTGATTATTCCCGAGCACCTTTGAAGTCGAGATTTGTGCAACCGTGCTTGTGAATATAAGTGCTGTTTTTCCTAATGTTGTACGCCTGAATACCCGTCCTTCTGGGCATCAGTCTCGAGTGATGAGACTGTATAACTGGTTTTCTGCTAATAAGGGTGAAACTAATTGCATCATCGCTGCTCATCTATATTCGGTTGCAGAATTTCGATTGACAATAATGCATTAAGTACCACTTACACAAATTATATTACATAAATTGAAATATTTCGATTGACAATAATGCATTAAGTACCACTTGCACAAATTATATTACATAAATTGAAAATAGAGAATGAGCAATTATTTATTTTCATATTTTAAATAGTTTTGTTGGAGATGCAAAATTAATATAGAGATTAAAGTTTAAGTCAAGATGAAAGTAAAAGAGGAGGGTAATTTAGTCATTTAATTGACGATATTAGTAATTTCAGAGCGACCAAAAGAAAAAAGTTATTAAGAAAAAGAAATCACCTTCTAATATAGTCTTAACTAGTTTAGAACTCGTGCAAATTGCACGAACATGTATAAATTATGTATATAGATATGTTTTAAATTCCTAGAGTTACACGTTTTATTAATTGATTTATGTTATATAATTGATTTATGTTAAATCTTAACATGGAAAATACGTACATGTTCAATCTGTAGCATTATATCATTTGGAGCAAATAAGTTTTCTCTGATCAAGGTAATAATATATATTTTATAATTTTAAATAATTATACTATTTTTTTCTTTTCAAACTAACG
>JAYMSF010000390.1:0-16514 GCA_036897335.1 Silene vulgaris | reverse complement strand
GTTAATGTCGCTAAATCGACCAAATCTTGTCATACTTTCAGCATAGGTAGTTTTTGACCAAAAAAAGAGAAAACAAATGTAGTTTAAAGCAAGAAAAATAATGTGAGGTAGGAATTTTACAAATACCCCTAAATATAAGGTAGTTTTTGACAAAAAACTCTAGAATTAATAATTAATTATCGTCTTTTTTAGGTTTATTCCTCGTTCATTAAATAATGTTATGGGTACCGATATTTATACAAGCATTCGTAAAGATCTACTTCTTCCATTTTAATCACTTGTTGAACTTCCTTTTTCGCAAAATTCACGTCCTGATATTTGTCACTTTGTAAGAAATGCCCATTTTTTCAAACCGAAAAACATTAAAGTGACCATAGTTCGTATTTACGACCTCATAACATAACGATCATATTTTTCAAATTGTTCGTCTTTATGCGAACCACAATTTGGAAAAAAAAAAAAAAGTGTTGTTGGCCACTTAAAGTTTAATCAAGCAAAAGTACTATGACACGCAAGAACTCCGAGCTACGGATTCTAAATGCAACAATTTTTTCGTCTAATCATAGCTCACGTAAGATAAGCAATTTGAAGAAAAAAGAATCGTTACTTTCTGAACTCGTACAGACGAGTTATGGTCACTTAAAGTTTTTTGCCTAAAAAAATGGACATTTCATGCAAAGTGATAAATCTCATCAGAGGTACCACGTAAAGTTTTCGTTTTTTTATTCTTTATAAACGATGGTATTATAAATATTTATAATCAAAGGTAAACCATAAGAAGTATTTGTTCAAAAATTTTGTTTTCAACAACTTCTAATGTTAGATTAATTCATGATATCATGAACATAATGCTCTCGAATAATTCTGATCACTTATTATACACAAGTTGAAATTACCTCCAAAGACTAGCCTTGTGAATGACAAGATTGTGAATTTATGTGATGAGCATCCTTTAATTGTGGATGCATTTTTAGATGAAGCTTGACGTCAAAAACTACGAGTTGAACAAGGTTTTGAAGTCTACCGCGACCAAGGAGAGGACCGTAATATTGACAACTTTGAATGAGGCATGGGCAGCTCCAAATTCCATATTCGATCTCTTCCTCGAGAGTTTTAGAATAGGAAATAATACAACATGGCTTCTAAATCATCTGTTGGTCATTGCACTCGACGACAAGGCGTATACTCGATGCCAAATTGCCTCGTTAGTATCACATTGCTATTTCCTCCAGACTAATCAGTCATCTGAATTGGCCGGTCCCGCCAACTTCATGACACCCATTTATTTGGACTTGCTATGGAAGAGACTTGCCTTCTTGCAAAGTGTGTTGGAATTGGGGTACAACTTCATATTTACGGTAACCAATTAATTCGATCATTCTTAGTTTAACTTGGTATTTTTGGTTGAGATGATTCTTTCACGTCATGATAGTGTAATTTCGCAGGACGCTGATGTAATGTGGTTTCGAGATCCATTTCCATACTTCACAATTGATGCGGACCTCCAAACATCGTGTGACCGATTCAACGGAAAAAAATCGGATTTAAGAAATCAACCTAATAATGGTTTCATTTTTGTGAGGTCGAATAACCGGACTATCGAGTTTTACAAAAAATGGGTGTCATCAAGGAAATTGTATCCTGGTTTACATGAACAAGATGTATTCAACAGGATCAAACGTAAACTTATTCCGAAAGTTGGATTAAAAGTGAGATTCATAAGTACCGACATTTTTGGTGGATTTTGTTCACCAAGTAGAGATTTTAGCAAGGTTTGTACAATGCATGCTAATTGTTGTGTGGGTTTGGATAGAAAAATACAAGACTTAAATACTACACTTGAGGATTGGAAGCATTACTTTTATACAAATCATACAATCTCATATTCTTCTCATTGGAGGGTTCCAAAACAATGTCATATGTAAAGCAGAGTACTTGACCCGTCGCAAGCTTTCGACGGATATGCCTGTCACAACTCACAAGGGAGACTTGCTGTAATGTAATGTCAAGGCACCAAAAATTAGGGCTTCATCCTGTGATTCGAATCATTTGAGCGGAAGTGTAATAAACTTGAAACTTGGAAAAATTTTGCTTTTTAAGTTTGATGTCAATTTTTGTAGCAGAAGAGAGGAACCAAAACCAAATTAACTTCTTTCTTGGGAAGTAAATACTCCATCTATTCAAATTCAAAGACATCATTTCTCTTTTATACACACTTACTAGTTACTAATGCACAATTTGTATCGAAATTATCCTTAATAGTATTACATTACAAGGAATATAAAAGTTTGATATTCTTATGGTATTCATAAACGCAAATCAAACAAAATTCCAAATTACTAGTATTTTTTCTTATCAATCATGAATAGTGTCAAAAAAAACTAAATGGTTTATTTGGATATCAATGGAGGGAGTACTTGAAGGGATCGAGCTTTGATGAATATGCATTTTTTTCAGTTATTTATCGCCATATTCATAGAAGTATATGCCCAATGGCAGATTTTAGAATAGCTAGGAATAAATATTGTTATGGCTAATTATTGTTTTCCGGGTACAGCTTCTTAGCAATCCTTTGGCTTTTGGCCAAAATAACTTAAACAGGACAATCCGCGGAATTTGTGGTATAAATTGCTGTCGATGTTATACATCTCTCACTTAATTACTTTAGTTACAACCAAATCTTAAGCATTGCAAAATAACCTTTAATCCAAAGAGCTAGTATAAATTATTGATGTAACACATACAAAAGGCAGATAATGAGACTATATGATTGTATTTAGATTTTTCTTCGAAAATAAACCCCAAAACCTTTTACAATATTTTTGGGTCCCTGAGATGCTAAAGATGAAGATTTCTGGATATATCAACACTAACGAAGTATAAAGTAAGATTTCCCATGAGAAACTATGCAGCAAAAACGCATCCAAAACACGCTATCCTCTGCCAGCCAAAACTTGTTGCTGTTAACTTCGGCTTGTGAAATTGGGAGGGTTTTTTCTCTTCTATACTGATCTCTGAAAGAATTAAAATTTACAGAAAAAAAAAAGGAAAAAAAATACTTGTCTAATCGTCTTCTTCTGTTAACAGTGCAAAGGAGAAAGGTCTGAATTTGTAGCCTTCACCATGATAGAACTTGTTCTGAAATTCCACCCAGTGTAGCCTCAATGCATGCAAAAATGCGCTAAGACTCTCCATGGAAAGTAGTATAAAAGCGGTTGCAAAGATAAAGAACGTCAGGCCAACCAATCGAATAAGAAGATTGTCATACCTGAACAAAACAGTTGTAACCATTACTGCATATCCAGATACCAGAGCAACATGGTTCAAATTAGGGATGGCCTACTGATAGAGCTAAAAAAACTGGTCATTTGGATTTGAAACAAGTTGGGTCACTTCGAGTTTACGGCAAGTTTTGGAAATGTTTAATCGATTGAATCATTTAAGATCGAGTGGTTATTGATAGGATTGGGTCAGTATTGGATTTTGGGTAATTCAGGGTTTATTCCAAGTATCACATTACGCCATCTTTACAAAGTCTAATTGTGCATCAATTGGTTTATAGAACTTACCCCCAGGATAAAATCAGGAGCTTTTCATAGAAAACAGTTGAGAGTTCTGAGTGAGCCAAGCTGTCATAACAGGAGAAGATCAAGGGTAAATACTAAAGAGTACGATTCAGAGAACTTAACAGCAATGAACAGAATCTGTTGTAAAAAAAAGAATACCTTAAAGCCCAAAGCCGTAGATATGAAGCAGTGTTTGAAACCGCGCCCAGAACAAACTCTATGGAGTGGATTAACTGATGCACAAATATCTCACTGAAATTGAAATCCTCTTGATGCTGACGAGCAGAGCCAGGTTCCGAATCAAGATCCATTTCAGAGTTGCGGAGCATCCCATATGTACGACCTTGGAATCTCTGGTCAAAGAAAGAATGATGCAAAAACATCAAGCAAGGCAAAAATTTGATACAACAGATAATCACTCGAGCCATTTCAGTAAGACGAGGTAAGCAGCCAATCAGGCCACAGTCGAGAAAAACGAATCACATGCAGCAAGAAATGTAACACCGTGCTAAGCATTCATTTTTCTTTTGCAGATAAATAAGCGGTTTTCACTCCCTATAAGTGTGCTTCAAAGAAAAAAATAGCCAGTATAAAAAAATCGATTATAGAAGCTTGAAAGAAAAGACTAGCTAGTATTCATAATAATTATCTGACTAAAAAACGTACACCTTGGAAGACAGGAATTGCAACAACAGAAGTCATGAACTCTGCTGGCAAAACTTGAATCCAGAACTTAAGTTATGTAGCTTAGAAAGTAAAACTCACAAGTCATGCTGCATCGCATTTTATGCCAATATGCCAGATATTGGGCAGGATGGAATTCACATTAAAATGGCACATAGAAACCTTAAGTCATTCATTTAGGTAAACAGAAGGCAAAATCAAAGAACATAAAGTATAAGGTAGAAATGACAGCTACAACAAAAGCTTTTGCTTCTTTGCTTGGCCTGTAGCAAAAGGAAAATTTTCAACAAAAGAAATATTTAAGGGTGGAAGTTATAATTTGGCTAGTCAGTGTAAATCGTGTGGTGATGATGAAGGATCCAACGATCATCTATTGATGGCTTCCTTTTGAATGAAGTCAATGTAGCACTTATCCGAATCTCTTTTCAGCATGTATGAGGTAAACGTCGGAAGTCGAAAGACTAAGGACATTCTTTTTTGCGTGGAAGAGAAGGATGAAAAGGAGTTAGATTCCAAACTCTAGAAGAAGGTTCCCTTGTCTATTGGCGGCGTACTTAGAACGAAAGGAATTAGCATATTTTAATCACATTGCTTCTTCAGGTCAACAACTTCAATTTCATTTTTTGTGTTTATAGTATAGTTGTCGTCAAGTGCTCCACTCTCACCAAAACTTGTCTTTTCCTCTCTTCTTAGACAAGATTACTCATGATAGCATAAGAGATTAATCCTCTCCTGCTCTTCTTTGGCATATGGGTAACACCCCATGGTATCTTTTTATACATGGGCGTCACCCCTTCGTGTCCTTCTAATCAATATACCCTATAACTTAAGGTACAAAACTGACTATCAGATAAACGTCTATTCATTGTACCTCGGAATGAAGCTTCTTCAAAATAAATGGCTTTGGGAAGAGCATCCAAGGAACTGCAACGATGGCTAGTACCAAAAGCAATATCTGAAGGATATAAATAAATATTAATATAAAATGGAATGCAAGCACATATGTATGATAAAACAAATCCATACTGGTGCGTCAAGAGAATTGCCTGCAATGGTCTCTGCCCCCAGAATAGCTGGTTTTCTCCAAGCTCGTCAAAGGGACTCAAAAACATATATATCATAACATGATACAAATCTGCTTTAGATCCAGAGCACCACTTGATAATAATGAGGATTGAAAGATAGCCAAAAAGGCTGTTGAGGAAAATCATCTGAGGCACAAACTGATACCTAATAACAGGAACAAAATATAATTTTCTTAGTTCATAGTTCCGGCCAATCATGCGGAAAGCCAAAAAACGAAAAAATGATTGAGCTGAAAATGGCACCTTATATCCAGTGAATTCTTAAAGAACCGCCCATTAAAGTAACTTAAAATGATTCCCAGGTTCATATGTGCCACGCCCAACACTATTGACATCTTCATCTTCAGAGAGTTGAGAAATGGCAGCTCTGTACGACTTCCACGCCAACTAGGATCTACACCAAATGGGTAGGGATCCCGAAATTTAACTAGACCAGCTGTCTGAGAGTCACTGACAAAATATATGTATGTTAAGAAAACAAGAGCGGAACTACTGAGCTCTATGGTAAGCCATTTAATTTTTAATAGCAACTTATTTTCGTGTCACTATAATCGGGGATTCTTGTAAGCCAAATATATACAAATTGAATCTGAGATTGGATTACAACAGAATCTTTCCAAGACTGAAAAGTATCCTTAACTTTGCTGTAAGAACGCCATACATAGTTTTTATAATCTCTATATATGGGAAAACTAGCCCAAAAGGTCAAATACATATTTAATGTAAAGATTACACACCTGCATGTTGCATCACTACATTTGTATGCCGACGGACCAAATATATGAAACGGGACAGAGAAGAACTCATTGTAGAGAAGCCCGCAATAAATTGAGAAAAGTGACATCAGAAGAACCACGTAGCGCCCACCAAATAGCATTTCCATGAAACTTCCCAGTTTCTGTAGAACAAGTGCTGGTTAGAAAAATGTAAAGAAAAAAAATGAATGCAATAATATCCTGAAGTATGACACCAAGATGAAACAAAAACCATGGGAGCAAGGAAACAAAATAAAATATAAAGGGGATGCACTTTGCATTCTGTAATGCAGAATCAACCCTAATGCCTTCTGACATAAAAAGCCTTTCTAAATAAAAATAAGGAAAAATTACAAATAACCACCCCGTATTTGTATCTTTTTACAAATTACCACCACGTATTTGCGTTTTTACAAATAACCCCCAAACTTCTATGTATATTCCCCAATTACCACCGTATTTTTATCTCGAGCATCATTTTTCTTATTTCCCGACTTATTAAGTGACGGTTTAAGCGAAATTACAAGACTACCCTCATTAAACTTACATTCACTAATTCTTAGTGCGACCTAACACTAAATCCCAAATTTCTTATCTCCCTTCTCCACTTCATTCATATTGCATGTTGATCGACAATTAAGTGCCAAAGAATCAAAGATGGCTGTTTTTCTTTTTGGTTAGAAACTAGTCCATGAAGTATGATCACAAAGAACTAAACCAATTTATGTAATTGCTGATAAATTGTACAGTACTGAATATAGAACAATCTATGAAGAGATGAGCAAATAGCAAGCAAACAGCAGTCAATACTATATCCTTGGCATGAAAAGATGATGACTTTCTGAAACAAAGAAAGACGAAAAAGAAAGCAACTGAAAAATTACAATTTAAAAGAAAACACTTGGTTGTGAATCAACAACAGGGAGTTTGACCAGATTCAACAACACAATTGGTGCCCATATATCAATTGCTCAAAACAAAACAGATGGACATAATAGGAAATTGATAATTATACGCAAGCAAGCCCAGATGGATGAATGATAATGATGATTTCAGGAATAAAGGAATCAACTTTGATGATAAACAAGCAAAAGGTAAAGTTGAAATGTATTAGAAATTGGGGATTTAGGGTAATTGATAGATTGAGCGATTTAGAGAGTGATACAAATAATCCATTGATTGAATGTATTGAGGAAGAAAGACAAGAGATTTGGGATTTAGGGTTAGATTTGTGTAATTGAATTAATCGACTAGTTTTTGGTTAATGAATGTAAGTTAAATGAGGGTAGTATTGTAATTTTGCTTAAATCGCCACTTAACAAGTCGGGAAATAAGAAAAACGAAGCTCGGGCTAAAAATACGGTGGGAATTAGGGAATATACATTAAAGTGTGGGGGTTATTTGTAAAAACGCAAATACGTGGCGGTAATTTGTAAAAAGACGTAAATACGTGGTGGTTATTTGTAATTTTTCCAATCAAGTCAACACAAATCCGCAATTCTATAAAAAGGGGGATGTGGTACTTTTGCCCGGTTACTAACATCTCACTTAGAGCTGCACAATTTACGGAAAACTAAAGAGCATGTACAACATGAGTGCTTGAAGGTGATCTCCAAGTCCTTTCCAAGTTGGTCCCGAATATTGGAGAGCAAAATTTAATGTGTTTGTGTCACAGTAAGGTATACTCTTTTACTTTCTATGTTCTCTCTAGCCAAAAACTTGGAGGTGCACTCTTGGGGAAGAGCAAACAAGAGCTATCTGTCCATTTAAAGTGGGTCATAGTAAGTGAAAATACATGAGAAATTTAATTTTCAATTATATTTTATGTAAACATACAATAGGTGAGAACAGTATTTGAGATGGAGGGGACGTGGAAGAGTTTTCTTATTGTGGGAGTGAAATCGAGTTTTGCATTTTTATGGGAGAGTGTGTAAATGGAAAGTAAAAGAGGAGCTCTCCATGTTTTCTTATTGTAAATGCTCTTAATAATTGATGTGCTGCTTGCATTTCTCCTAATTTAAGAGACAAAAGCAGATCTAACAAACAAGTGGGGTTTGACAAATTACCCTTCGTATTCTTCTCTTCCAAGGAGGGGGTCCATTAAGAAAATAAATAACAACATCAAGAACAACGTTAACCGAAAGTCTCAGGCTTTGCTTAGAGCGAGGTGAGGAAGGTCGAATGTTAACAGTATTACCTCGGTATAACACAACATGTTTCCGTATGACCTATAATGAAAATTCTCGCCAAGCCATATAACTCGTACAAAAATGTGAAGGTAATTCCGTACACAATTTTCTTGATGTATGAAGCCCAACAAAGATAGGAAGATATTATTATACTCCATATAAACTATCATAAAATGGAAACTACTCTAATATGATATTAAAAGCAGAATGTTTTCATTGGGGGAAAAGACAACGATGTCCAAACAATGTATTAACTCTTAAAAACTTATGGAGGGAGTAAACAGAGAAACAAAATGAGCCAACCAAATGCTAATACCTGAGAACTATACTTGCTTTCTCGAGCAATGAGGAATAATGCTAAAAATAGTAGGCATATTCCATGGCCCCAATCCCCGAACATGACGGCAAACAAGAATGGAAAAGTGACCACGGTATAAACGGCAGGATTAGCTTCTTGATAACTCGCCACACTGTGAAACAAGTTGATTTAGGGCATTAAATAAAGCGAAAAAAGAACGGAACCACAGTCAGGTATAACATTAATCTAATGATGAGCAACCACGGAATAATCCACATTGTACGTAAAATAATATTATATCAAGAGGACAAGGAGTCCTATTGGTTAAAACTTAAAACATTACAGGAGATTAAATTTCTTTGAAGCGAGGATATCATCAACCCCGTGAAAGCTCCATCTACTTCTACCTGTAGCAAAGCTTAGAGCACTACCAGGCCCCACGTCTAACAATGACGCATTCTACATAAACTCGAGAAAATTCGCAAGAAACCAACACACCAGAACCCATCAAAACCACATTGGGTCCAGTGTCTATATGGAGTATCAAATAACACCTTCAACCTTTAAATTATAAAATCCCACTCAAATAGCATCTTACCAGCTCACTTCAACATATGAGAATTACTATAAAAATACTTGTAACACATAAACCTTGAAATCCTCCAAGCCTCCCACCTTTCTTCCTCCCTCCCAAGTCCCTTTTTCCAGGTGGAATGGTTAAAGTGAGAAGTAAAAGGATTCAATGCCAGACTCATGCGACTGTAGTTGTAATGCTTAATCTGGTTAATTTTACATAAAGGACTAATATGCACTCACCCATATGCATCAACAATTTCTTGGAACGCATTTGTGAAACGATTGGTTTTAAAATATGTAGGAGGTGATTCCACAGCATCCATTGCATGGAATATTATACCAACTTGTGAATTACTGTGAAATGTTGCACGCTGTAGAGCTTCCTGAATCTGTGAATTCAAATATAACAAGTCTTTATCAGGAGATCAGAGCTGCTTTAAGATCAAGATGATAAACATCTCCGGACTATGAATCGGAAGTTAGAGACATAGGGGACACCATTACCTGAGTTTTTGCAGATAATGGACACCAACCTTCCCCAACAAGGCATTTCTTTGTGACGTCAAAGTTCAGCATGTTCAAGGTATCATATACAGCCTTTTCCCTTCTTACCTATGTAAGTTTGACACTAAATTTAGAGCTCAGATAGCTAAAATTATCAGGTGTCTCAAAACATAATAGATGTATTCAGAGCCAGTTATTTTTTAGGGTTCAACTCAATGTAAAATATAATTCTAATTGCAACAAGAAATAAAACAATACAAAAGAAGCTAGAACAGGATCCAAAGAAGGCTTTTGAAGCGTTGAGATTGAGATAAATAACTTAATAACACATACAATTCGTTCAAATTGTCCAGATGCATTACCAAATTCATCCACCTAGTTAGGTGGAACCCCATATCAGAGAGGGCTTTGTTGCGGTGACGCATACCAGCATCCAAAGTGGCTTCCAAATCAGCTAACCGTGATGAAACCTGCAGCCATAAAATCCTTTATTATCACTTTGAGGATTTGCTTCCGTAATGGAAGATAAGACTGGTTATACATGTTCAGGCAGCATGTTACAATGGTCGGGTAAAGTAACGACACTGGAACAGAATCTTAGAGAAAAATTTATGGCAATAAATAATTTCCACCTTCAACAGACAATCCAGCTTACAGTTTTCCAGCAAGGAAAATGAAGGACAATTTACAAGAGACGGGGATATATGTCATAAAAACAGTAGCCTCACTGAAAGGACCCCGCTATTTTAAAAAGTTAAATGTCACAGGAAACAGTACAAAAAAATGTACTCCATTGCCAATAGCCTTTGTAGAGGTCAACATGTGAACAGCCTTACCAGTTACCCCTGTAAGTCTGTAAGAGTAGATGAAAGTTTCTTCCCTAAAAGCCTGTGTCCTCTCAAACAGCCGAAAAACATCTCCTTGAAGAGATGTAAACAGAATAGTTAGTGTCAACCTAAATAATCCTTAAAAATACAAAAATTCTCCTAGACAGCTGCTGTACCGTGGGTATAGGCCAAAATACCACACTAAGGATCTTCCCACTTTCCTCCTCCTTCACGAACCCCACACCCATGAACCACCAATCCACCAAACCACACTATCAGGCAATAATATAGAGTATAAAATTTCTTCTTCAACTATGCTATTAAACTGGTAACATTTATAAATGTGTAAAATTATGATCTGATTTATTCTCAGAACCTAGATGATTCCTGAAAAGTATTATTGTGCATTTTATCTTCTGCCAGCAAGAAACTTGATGGGTTTCCCCTAGCTCTGAGGCCCTCACTAACAGGCAATGATATATATTTGTGCATTCAGCTACCCCTTCAGCATAGTATTCGTCCCGAGGGATTATGACCTTTGTCATTAAGGCCTCACACTTCCAAGAGTCCTCAATTGTTTGTTACTTTCTATAGAACTGTCTCTCTCAGAGTCTCAGCTGCCAAGTACAATTTATCAACAAGGTGTAAGTAACGTTTACATTTTTGCTCCTAACGGACTGACATGTTGCAGAAAGAAAAAAATCGGAAGCAGAAAATTTGTGCACCAAAACCCACAAGACATAAGAAGCAAAGCAACAAAGAGGCAAATATGAAAAGGAAACATGCACAAAAGACTCACTTCTTTGGTAATTTGCCTTTGTTTGGTTATCTCCTCAGGGACGGGATAGCAGTTAGCACCAAACGCTTCACAGATTTTCAGAATTTTTGTTCTTGCCTGCTCTCCTGAGAAAAATACAACAAAAACTGTCTTCTCAACCTGCAAGAGAAGTTCAATTATATTTGCAAATTGATTAGTACTCCATTCATTTAGATTCACTACATACCCAAATTACGCAATGTTTAAGAAAAGGACAAGTGGGAAGTGTATATTAGTCAAGTGAATGGAGACTATAGTTAAGAAAATGGACAGAAAGAGGAGCCCAGAGACTTAAGAGGGGTTTTCGCCTTTTTACTGTCTATTGTGAAAACGTAGTGAATCCAAATGAATGGCTGAAGACGTGTAAATATCCATCTCCTTTTTCAGAAAGAGGGGAGGTGGGGGGTCGGAGGATTCAATAGGCATTCTGTTTAAGATTAATCTGAGGTCATGAGTGGATTTCAGTGACGGAAAGAGTTAGCAATTTATAGGTGACCAACCCAATAGCCTACACCAAATGCGTTGAACTAGCACACAATTGTTGTCAATCCACATTTTAGCAAAATAATAGCATAGATAAAGAAAAGCACCAACAAAATTAACTAAGCGTTTGAAAAGCTAAAATCAACAGCAGGAGAGAGACAGCTAATTGATCGACAAAAACTAAAGGAGCTAAATCTATCAACAAACCATTTCAGATGAGGTAGGATCTTCTATATACACATCAGCTGGTGACTGGTTGAAGAGCAAGTTCCCCCTCGTGGCACGAAACAGCATTCTTTCAAATCTTGGAACTTTAGATTTACAAATAATACCACAAATACACCGGACACCAGATTGTACAGGTGTTCCACGTATTTCCTGCAAAATGGATACCATTCAGAAGGCATGACGTACAGCTTCATAAAGACAATTTTAAGGTTGCTCAGACAATACCATAGAGGTCTAAGCTTAGTGGTTAAGATGGAGGCACTGTTTACAATAGGTCGTAGTCCTCTTCATATGGTTCTGCCCATATAACTACTTTGACACTAAAAGAAAAAAAGAAAAGGTTCCTCAGACAATTAAAATCACCTGTTCCAATAAAGATGATGTATCAACATATTCGTCATTGGAGTGAATATTTTCATCTAGTTCAGTTTCTTCCGCAACTGCAGAACTCTTGCCAGGTATAAGAAAGGCACCGGCCTGTTTGGTCAATGTTGCAAGGAAATGGTGAAATGAGAGAAAATAATCACTTGCAAGTATAATTTAAACACAACGGGCACAAATGAGATATGAACAGCAAATCATGTCGTACAAATGTTCTAACAACAAAAAGATAAATATACAACACGGCGGAATACAAAAGTAGAGCTGGAGAATTATGCGCTCTAGCTCTCATATCTTCAAAGGAAAAGCCACGTAACAGATAATGGAGCACCTAACTCCTACAAAGAAACAGCTTCAAACAGCAATATTTGAACTCATGACGAGTAGAATGAAAGAAATTTTATCACAAAGTTTCAAACTAGTAAAACTGTCTTTTTAAAAACAACGATACGAAGTCACACAAGCAATCCAAAGTATCAAAGAAACAAGGATGGTGTATGAATACCTTCTGCAGAACCATCTTAAACTCCAAAAGCTCATTATATGTCTGCAGTAATCTCTCGCTGTTCGAGTTCATTTCCATTAGCTCATGTTCATGCTCAGCAAGTCGAACCTAGAACAATGAAGGCAGAAATATGGCGGTTGAAAATCTACAAGCACTTAGATGAAACATTTTGTCATCTCATTATCATCTTCTAACAGATACATGATGATAGTCGAGGTGAGGAAAGATAAGCTAAAGCTAGGGAGATTAGTCGAAATAGAATTGTGTATCACTAACACTAATAAGTAGCAATAAATTACCTCCAACTCTTCCAACTCTATATCTGGTTGCATCCCAGGATTAGGAGGAATCGCCACCCCAGCTTTACTTATTTGGTCTTTGACAAACCTCAGTTTTCTAGACATCTCCGCACATCGTTTCACCTGCAGATAGAGCAGCAGGGCAACCATGACTTATTGTTCATGTCTATGTTAAGACATTTAACAAGATAAAAACCTGTGTGAAAAGGGCATAGCATACATGCATGTTAAGCTCCGTTTACCAAGAAAAACAAGCTCAAACTCATGGCAGATTAAACTACGCTAAAAAGAAATATAAAACTACAATTTACATTCCAATACCAACTAAATTACCCGGCAAGTTTAATTAGAATTTTTAGAACAACATCACACTCCCCATGTGCCTTCTTAGACTTGCTTTTTTGTACACACTTTTTAACAGCATCTGGGGTTAGCTAAAAGGAATATCCAATCAATCAATACATGTGCTTCTTAGGTGTCAATTTATGTGACTTCCAGTCTACCATAGAGAGACCATTATTCACCGTTTCTTACACTACACAAGACTCACCTTCTTGCTGAGTCAGCTTCTCTAGGTCACTGGGTTGGATGTTTCCATAACTACTATTCTAGAGCAGTCAAAGGTTTCTTAGCTCTGGGAAGGCAAAAAGGTTTAATTTTAAATACCAGTTGGTATTGCCGAGCCATACATCCCCCATATAAATCAGTTCTAACCTATTTACATGTCTAAGAACAGGAGGAATGGGAGGTATTTCACAATACATATAAAGAGTATAGTGAAAAGAGAGTACCTGATTCACAAATGTTCTCTGAAAGGGACTCTTATCAGCATTTAACTGCACCAGAAAAAATAAAGTCACGACTAAAACATGAACTCAAACAGAAAAAGAAAAAGAAATATTAAGAGCTAGGGTTATCATAGTTCTGAACATAGCAATTTAATGATGTTAGAGATACAGCTGATTTATCACGTGATTAAAGAACACAATAACATATGCAAGTTCATACTATTTTTGTAAGTAACCGAACTAAAAAATTTGCTCCAAAGGAGCTATGCTTTTTCCACCAGTAGGTGAAGAGACCTTACGCCGTTGGAATGCATGAGTATGCTTCCAGGCACCTACAATAGTGATATGGTTGCCACATCTATTAAGTTTTTCTGTGCAAACCTTCTTCACCTTGGTCTATGCAGCCATTATTTTTTCCCTAGCCTAGACTGGTCTAACCTATTTGCGCAGTGTCTACATTCCTGTGTTCTACACTTTACCTATATTGATCTCTTTAACATACAAGTGTTCTATTTTCGAACATTTCCTGTGATGGCCACTCCCTGAATTCTGACGTTCTACCCTGGTATTACATACTTAGCTGTCCTAAATAGTACCCCAATACATCAAAGTGGCTCTTGCTTATGACGAAGGACTTCTACTACGAAACATGAGCCTAGCCTTAAACTCATAAGGAGTCATTTTGCTTTATTATATTCCATTATAATTGAAAGTCAAAAAATGCGGAATCACTAAAGATGGAAAGTAAGTCGAAACACAATAATGGCTGTTATGGCTGAGGCAACTTGTTTAACCCCACCAATGGAACTATGGAAAGACAACATTACATGAGAACGTAGCCTAAAAGAAAACATTACCTTCAGTGAAAATTAATTTTGTGTCAATAGTTTGTAAATCGGATATTCTACTGTCTAACAACCATCGTTGGTCTTATTATCGACCTTCTACCACCCATCTTTAAATCCCTTCATAGATAAGACATCCCAAGTCTACTTTCCACCAGATAATGCATTAATTTGGAACCACTGATGCCTTATTTACTAATACACTGATAGAACATCGACATAAAATAATAATTGACAAATTAGCTGACTTAACAACTATCAACAACTCAACGGAAGTCTAGATCCCAGGAAATAATATTGTTCTCAGACAAGATGTCAAATAAAAGTTCAGCCAACTGAACACCAAAGTTTAATAAACTGTTCTAGAAATATTAAGTAAACTGACTAGAAAATGCATACCT
This sequence comes from Silene vulgaris, assembly GCA_036897335.1. Classification (NCBI taxonomy): domain Eukaryota; kingdom Viridiplantae; phylum Streptophyta; class Magnoliopsida; order Caryophyllales; family Caryophyllaceae; genus Silene; species Silene vulgaris. Next base: position 1,283 of record JAYMSF010000390.1, on the reverse strand, counting down.
CTCTGAACTGGAGAAGGCCAAGTTCGCCAAGATAAGAGATGGCTCGATGAGCAGACTCCACCGGAATGATTAACTGGACTAATGTCATCTTCTCTGACCTCATTAGATCCATCGATGGCATGTTGTCTATAAACTCCATCTTCCATCCAGTACAATGACCCCCCAAATTTGTTTTGAAAAAAGACGAGAAGAAAGAGAGAAAAACGAAAGGGGACTATATTTATGCAATCAAGTGATTTATTCAGAATGACCAGCTAGAAAATCTTCCTTCTTTTGTCCAAGGGAAGAGCACAACTTAGGAAGGACCTCCTTGGGAGTCGTTTCCACAGATTGTTCACCAATTTCACTCCCGTATCAGCATTTAACTACAAGGCAGAATGCAATATGTTGGTACTTTATTTATCACCAAAAAATGTAGATTAATACACTACGCCCGCTGCATTGCCAAAAACCAATCAAACCTCATTCCACACTTATATACAATCAAACTACAGGAGACGGTTTAAAACTCAACATTGATCTTTGCACCCCTTGCGGGAGGAACGTAGGAATGGTACTACTGAAGATGAAGCATAAAATCAATGATGGGATGATAAAATATCACTTCTTAGAGCGTGCTTGAAGTAGGGCGAATTGTTACAATGTTGGTGATGGATAAGTGAAAGAAATGATTAGACGGTAAAAATTACCTCTACCGTGTTTGAGAGGAACTATCCTAGATGGCAGGTTGAGTCCCCAAAGTAATCCAGATTATATAATAAGCTGAATAAATAATTCTTTTAATATAAGTAGAGTTCAACAAAATTTCCGGCACTTTGCTGAAAAGATATTGAACACCCTAATGAGAAATTAGACGGCTTCGTCTTCCACCAGCCTCACTACACTCAATTTTAACCTCTATTTTGACATCATTAATCCCACAACAATCACTCCAAAGTCCCAATCCAAGCGAGCCCTTACGCGTAACGAACACACCAAGAAAGAACAGTTTCAAAGAAAAAATCAAGGGGATAATAAGATACATTCCATAAAATTGCACAGCTTCAAGCTTGATTCATCAATTATTTATCAGTTGATCAAGAACTAATTGGTGGGCAATCGATACGAAGAACATATGAATGAAACGATAGAAGATTATGTTGATATAAACAACAATCAACAGTGATTATTTGGGTACGATGCTCAAAATCGCCATGAAAAAATAGATACAAAGGTAAGGTGTTGCATGAACAGATCTAAACCATAAAATCAAACAATAAAAAGGTTAAAAGTTGATACCTTTA
>JAYMSF010000389.1:0-16518 GCA_036897335.1 Silene vulgaris | reverse complement strand
TAGCTGCACCAGATATCGTACTAGGACTACTAATTCCGAATCTATTTCGACGAGGGGGTGGAGTTGCCAATTTCTCTGCTGATTCCGTGATCTTCTTGTCAACGTCTGCCAGAAAGTGCTCAAGTTCATCTTCTGTTATCACCTCTTTAATAGGAGACCCTCTATTGTTTGACTTTGACCAAGGTGTTGAGAGAAAGTGATCTATACCATTACCAGGTGATGTTTTAATAGAAGATTTATGGGAAGAAGTTGGAGACATGCGATAAGAAATAGGAGAATTTAGTGATTTTGGCGGGACTCCGAAAGATTTACTTCTAGCAGAGTTAGAGATGGAGTTGTCAGAACGAACTAGTGATGGACGACTTGGACTTGTGGCCAACTGATGAAGAGGAAAAAGAGGATCAGAAGTTTTTGACACTGGTGGTTTACTGGGTGTTGATGATTCCAATTTTTGCGACTTTGACTCCACTCCCAACAAGCGCAATTGACGACTTGAAAGGGAGGTGTCAACCTTGGTTTTAACATTTTTTTTCAGTCTTCTAGAAGCAATAGCTTTGACAATGGCAGTAACTGCTCCAAAGAAAACCAAACCCACCACCATTTTCGCTACCTGAAGTAATAGATCTGCAGCAAGACAATGATAAAGTTAACATGGATCTAAAGTACATGGCAAATAGCCAAATACCCAAGGTTAAAGTACCCAATTACAGACAAATACTTACAAGCGATCCGTTCCGAAGCATTACCGACTTTAATCATGGCAAAAATGGCATTCTGCCTTCATTAGCAAACACAAGAAAGAGATGTCAGTAGCAGGTCTAGCACCTCATGCATAAAACTTGAATCGTAACTTATACAAATTCCAGCCACCAGCTTAGGACCTTATGTCTCTTTGTGATTTCTTTGACAAAGATGACTTAAAAAAAACTCTTAAATCAGCAATCTTACAATCAGTCAACACTGAAATTGACCCAGTGAGTCGAGCGCAACTCTTTGCGCACCCTTTGTTTAAAAATAGAGAAACTTTAACAAAGATACAACAAGCATGACAGCTTCAGATGAAGAAGGCTGACTCAGCCGAAGGAGATTAATGCTTAAAAGTTGGCAAATCAGAATATTAAGGCACTAAAATTACTTGAAAACGGTACACCATACGCCCACCTCAAATTGCATTTGCGTGGTGAGAAAAATTTTTGAAACACACACACACGCTAATATAATGTCTACTTATTTATTTCATTTGCGTGGTACACCATACGCCCACCTCAAATTGCAACCTAGTACAAAGACGCATTTCCTAATAAAATCAGTATGACAAGGTAAGATCACTCCACTAGCTTGCATTAAGTTTAAGCTGCATGTTAAATTGGACTCAAATATTACACCATAAGATGCGTTTTACTAAAACTTGAGCATTAAATAGGGAAGTTGATCAAATACTTGCATGAGATTCTAAAGTACTAAAGTACTACTGTAACAGTTATTGTTGAGCAAGAACCTAATACTAAGCAATTGATAATTATGGGCGAAGAGAATAGTGGTTTGAACACGTAATAAGCAGGGAATGTCACGGAAATATAATTAATTCAAAACAACCAACAAGATTACATGTAACGAGCAAACACGCATGCATCCAAGTCTAAATAGGTAACTGGCAATTTTCCGTTACTATGTCAATCCTCATTCAGCATTAATAGCGAGCACCCGGTCCACATTCCTCTCAATAAATTTGGTAACAAATAAAAAAACCGTGTTTGATCTGTCAACTGTCAAATTAAGTAAACCAGCAGAAGTGACAACCACGTTAACTGTTTTCTGGATGTTAACGATATGTTACGGACTAATAATTTTATACAGTGAAAATTCAAAAATTTGAAAGACAAAATATGTTACGCGATTTCCCTTCACCGGCATTTTGAATTTATAAAACCAAAAACTTCACGAGTTCAACATAGCAGGCATCATAAGGAATTGACAAAGCTTAATATCAGGAACAAAGAACATTCTTTCTGCACTCTCTGCACCATAAACCCTAACTAAATTATTCGGAAAATACAAGATGCGGAAGCGTACCTGATTACATGACGAAAGGTTAGGGATGAATCGCCTGGAGGACGGTCTTAGGATTAGGTCTTTGCACATGAATAGTATTGGACCCAATATATTCTTACACTTACTGTATTAAAGATTTTTAGTCAAACTTCTAGGATTACAATTACGTAGTACAATTTCATCAGTGACGAAAGAGTGTACGTGTGATCCTATAAAGTCAAAGCCAACAACATACCAGTACACACACAGGACAAGGTTGGTTTCCGGAATAAACTGTTTCAGGGTGACACGTAATAGATTTCGCCGAAAATTGTACTGAAAAACTGCCGAGTGATTTGTAGGACAAGCCCAAACATTTTGCGAGTCATTTGCTTTATACCATCAAATTCTGGGGTGGGGAGAGAAGAGCGAGGATGGCAGGCCGGCTGTCACCAACGTAACATCAAAGGTTGGCAGCTGACTAAACTGAATTACCGGAGTAGCATTATTTGATTTCTATCTCATAAGGGTATTTTTCCCATCAGATTTATACAAAATTCTGGCACAAATCAGACTTACACATACAAGCGGGGAAAAATGAGACCTATCTTGGCAATGTCTAACTAATGATCAGATCAGATGGATATGAAACAATGTGTCAGAGAGCGAGTCTAAATAGAGCGCCTTGTACGTTAATGAAAGGGAACATAGAGGAAGTTCACTCTTCGTCTTCAGATTCAAGAACAGGCATGAGATTCAAAGCACTAGAGCCGAGATGAATACCTCTAATGAAGCCACCGTATCCTGTCTTGATCCTATGACAAAGTACCAAGATTGAATCCCATAATGCAGTTCTCCCCTGAAATAAGAGCACGAAGAGAACGACAGCTGAGATTTCTGAAATAGAACTCGCACCATACAGAGACCAAAATACGACAATGCATGCTATTATAAAGCCAATACCTGAAGACAGAAATGTGGCTTCTTCTCCCAATACATCACAAATGATGGAGGTGATCGTCTTTCAATAACAAGAACAGTTGCTCCTGGATGAATTACTGAGGGGACAGCTGAAATTACAGCAATATACTTCTCAGGAAACCTTTCTTTAGGAGGTAGAACTCCCAAAAAAAGAGGGTTCTTGCTAGAATGAGCTCCGGAATATGCCGCTGGATCAACATGTAGCATCCATTTCGGATACTCCAGGAAAGCGCAAAATAGATATAAGAGCAAATGTGAGTCGGTGGGAAGCTCAAGAGTCCACTTCTTCTTCAACTTACTAGAAGCCTCTTCTTTCCGCATGTATTCGTAATTCTTCAAGCAAGTTCCTTCGGCCAATTCTACGAATATTTCAAAAACAAGGAGACACTGAGGTATTTTCAATAAAACAATTTCATATACTAAATCCATCGAAGTTTTTTGTACCCTATTAACTTTGGTCATTAATTTTTCCGAGTATATGTAAAATTTATCATGTTTGATTCATAAAAGCAGCTACAGAGTATTTTCATCATGTCATTTTTCATTGTGATTATTGTATACTCCGTATTTGAGAAAATATTGGTCAAAGTCGGATCACTAAAATCAAAAGGGACCAAACAAATGCAATAAAGGGGGAACTAAATAGAGATCTTGGTACGGGCAATAGCGATATAATTACCCTTAATTCTCTGAGTTGTATATTCAGCTGGAATACTACTTTGCGGTAGCAAACCCTTGACTAACTCTCCTTTCATCAAAGCAAGCAGCCGCTGGTGTTCTGTGATGGCATCTACACACTCCTGCATGATAGGATGATATGCATTTTACTGTGGAGTTTGCTGCTGATTGAAAGAACTCCTATCTACAAATAAGGAATATTACACAAATGTAAGCAAAAATCACACCCGTCGTAAAAATACAAAAAAATATCATGACTAAAATGGAGGAAAGATAAACATACTCATCGATGCATCTAACGATTGCTGAAAGTGTATGAATCCCTAATTAGGGTTGCATATCATTAATCAATATATAGGTACAAAGATCCTAAAGGTTAGCCTAATTACAAGGAAGGAATAACTCTAAATAAGTTAACAAAACCAATTAACGATATACAAGGTAAATATAAGATATACAATATCAACTAATAATATTTACTAATACGCCCCCGCAGTCGAAGCGGTAGGAGACCGAACACTTAGACTGGAGCGAAAACGAGTAAACAATGGCTTGGGAAGACCTTTCGTAAAGATATCTGCGTATTGGTACTCGGCCGGAAGATGGAGGACACAAATCTTCCCAAGTCGAACTTGATCGCGAACAAAGTGAATGTCAATTTCAATATGTTTAGTTCGCTGATGTTGAACCGGGTTGCTCGACAGATACACAGCGGAAATGTTATCACAATACACAAGACTAGCCGTGGAAATGGACACGTGAAGCTCAGATAATAAACTCCGTAGCCAGCTAGTTTCGGCAACCGCATTTGCAACACCCCGGTATTCTGCTTCTGCACTAGATTTAGACACCGTAGCTTGACGCTTGGAAGACCAAGACACCAAGTTATCCCCAAGAAAAACACAGTAGCCAGAAGTAGAACGGCGTGAGTCGGGACATCCACCCCAATCAGCGTCAGAATAGGCAGTTAAATTATGAGTGGCTGATTTGGAGATGGTAATTCCGTAGTCAAGGGTCCCCTTAATGTAACGTAAAATACGCTTCAAAAATTGAAAATGTGGCTCACGCGGGGAGTGCATGAAAAGACAAACCTGTTGGACCGCATAAGAAATATCAGGCCGAGTGATGGTAAGGTACTGTAAGGCGCCAGTGAGACTCCTATACAGCGTGGAATCAGCGAGAAGCGGGCCTGCCGTGGAACTCAATTTGGAACCAGCCTCAACAGGTGTTGCAACGGGATTACATTTGGACATGGATGCACGGTCAAGCAATTCACGAGCATAGTGATTTTGGGACAAAAACAGCGAGTTAGAGGACCGTGTTACCTGAATCCCAAGGAAGTGATGTAGCTTTCCAAGATCAGTCATAGCAAATTCCTGCGATAAATCATTAATAATGCGACGAAGCAAGGAAGTGCTAGAAGCGGTGAGAACAATATCGTCAACATAAAGTAGCAAATAAGCCATGTGGGAGCCGGCAGTGTAAACAAACAGAGAGGGATCACATATGCTACTTTTGAACCCTTTAGACACAATAAAATTCGCAAACCGCTGGTACCAAGCTCAGGGAGCTTGCTTTAGACCGTAAAGTGACTTGCGGAGGCGACAAACATGATGCGGTGCATTAGGGTCCACAAAACCGGGGGGTTGATGCATGTAAACTGTTTCAGCGAGGTCCCCATGAAGGAAAGCGTTTTTAACATCTAATTGGTGGATGGGCCACGACCTTGATACAGCAAGGCTTAAGACAGTACGAATTGTCGTTGGCTTAACCACGGGACTAAACGTCTCATAACAATCAATTCCCACTTGTTGGCATTTACCATTTACCACAAGTCGTGCCTTGTAGCGTTGAAGAGTGCCGTCAGATTTAAATTTATGGCGGTAAAGCCACATACAACGGATCACAGGGGCACTAGTCGGGCGAGGCACAAGTTCCCAAGTGTTGTTCTTAATTAGAGCACGATATTCGTCATTCATGGCGGTATTCCAGTTGGGGTCTTGAAGGGCAGCATGTGGGCTTTTGGGTAACGGGGAAAGGTTGGTGGGGGAGGTGCTAACGAGGGCACGCGGTTTAAAAATTCCATTCATAGCACGCGTGGTCATTCGGTGGTTACGGAAAGCAGTGGGTGGTGGGTCAGGGGAGTGGTCGTAGTAGTTTGGTGTAGGAGAGCGTGTGGTGGCAGGAGAGGGGTGAGGGGGAACGGTGGTGGCAGGGGATGTGGCAGGGGATAGCGGACTGTTATTGTCAAGTGTAGGGGTTTGGGGAAGGGTAGGGGAAGGGGTAGGTGATGCAGGAGGTGTTTGATGTGGCTGGGTAATAGGGGTAGGGGTCCGTGGCGAGGGGGGAGTGTCAGGTGTTGGGTGGGGTGGTGGTGTAGGCGGGTCCGGGTTAGGGGAGGTAGGGGTTTGTAGGAAAGCATCAATGAGGGCAGGGGTAAGGTGGCCATTTGAGTGGTCTCGGGTAGGGAGGTTGTCTAGGGAAGGGGTCTTAGCGAATGGAAATACCGACTCATCAAAAGTAACATGATGGGAGATGATAAATTTACCACTAGAAATATCGAGACACTTGTAACCTCGGAACTCTTGCGGGTATCCGAGGAAGACACATTTGGTGGACCGGGTGGCTAATTTATGTGGTGCTTTGGCTGTCAGGTTTGGATAACACACACAACCGAAAACGCGAAGGTGGGTGTAGGAGGGATTTTTATGGAAGAGAGCGGAAGTTGGTGAGCGGAAATGGAGTGTTTTGGTTGGTAGTATATTATGAAGATGGACAGCGGTGTGTAGGGCGTCGACCCAATGTATAAGTGGGACAGAAGCATGATGTAATAAAGCTAAAACAATCTCATTTATTCGACGAATCATTCGTTCAGCTTTACCGTTTTGGGACGACGTTTGAGGGCATGAGAAACGAAATATTAGACCATGTTGATCACCAAAATTTTTAAATTCGTTGTTGTCAAATTCACGGCCTAAATCACATTGGAAAATTTTAATTTGGCGATTGAATTGGGTAGTGACATAGTTCCGAAATTTCAGAAATTTGGAGAATGTTTCGGATTTAAATTTTAACGGATATACCCATACAAATTGAGTGAAGTTGTCGATTAAAATCAAATAATATTTATAACCTGCTTTGCTTTTAATCGGTGATGTCCACAAGTCGCTATGAATAATGTCAAAAGGTGCAAGAGTATTAGATAATGACTCGGAAAATGGCAATCTCTTGTGTTTGCTTATTTGGCATGAATGACATAAAGAATTTGTTTTGCTATTACAATCAATACGACAATGAGACTTAAGCAAATTAAAGATAGAGGAACCCGGGTGGCCTAAACGAGAGTGCCAAACATCGGGTGAAAAAGCAAGTAAAGTTGGGCTGGACACGGCTGACGCAGTGGAGGAAGGCTTGGCTGACACGGCTGACACGGGGTATAAATCACCGTCACTATTGCTCCTCAGAATCAGATTCCCATTCGCTAAATCCTTCACAGAAAAACCACAAGGATCAAATTCAACGGATACGTTATTGTCTTTTGTGAATTGTCTTACGGAAATTAGATTTTTAATAATTTGAGGCGTGTATAAGACATTGGTAAGGCGAAGGGTGCGGTTAGGTGTATCAATAGTGGTCTGACCGGAACCGTGAACTGGAATACTGGCACCATTCCCGACATAAATTGAACGAATCGTACTATAATTAAGAGGGGAATGTAACGTACCTGCGTCCGCGCTAACATGTGATGACGCCCCTGTATCCATATAGAAAGGGCTATACGGCTGCATCGTAAGGGCGTTGAACGCCTGTGCCACATCATTCATCTGGGTGCCATCATCAGAGGCCGCGACATGGGCCTGTCCGTAACCAAAACCAGGTGCAGCAGGGGATTTGCTGCTGCGAGAAGGCCTGAAAACAGGCATTTGTTGTGGCACTGGCCACGGTTGTGTCCACCCTGGATAGGTGGGGTAAGGACAGGGTGGTGGGGTCCACGAAGGTGGCCACCCTGGCATAGGACTCCACGTTTGTGGAGCAGCAGTAGGCTGCTGTTTCGACTGATATTTACCTCCTCCCTTAGAATTTCCAGAATTATTACCACGCTTACTAGAATTTCCACGGTGATTGCGGGACTGGTTCGTCTTAGGTGCATCTTCCCAAGTACGGTTATCAGCAGGGGGGGCAGTCGGAGTAATTAAAGCCGCAGGTTCTTCACGGCTGTCCTGTCTATGATTCTCTAACTCGATCATACTTCTCGCTGTTTCGAAATTAGAGAGCATCTGATTTATGTAGGCCGCGACTGTATCATACTCCTTAGGGTGTCCGCGTACCAACTGTAAAACCAAACGCTGATCCGAGACGGCAGCGCCGACATCTGACAAAGCTACTGACAAATCTTTTAATTTTTGACAATAGGAATCGAAATTAGGAAATTTACCGAGTTTGAGATTGATGAATTCATGCTCGAGAGTTGTGGCACGGGCGCCCTTGTTGTTGAGGAAAATATTCGCAACACGTGTCCAGGCTTCATAAGCAGTGGAGTCACGTTTGAGAACCCGAGGAAGGAGATCGTCTGACATTGTGCCATAAATCCATTGTAGAACAATGGCATCGATTTCCGTCCAAGCTTCATACAACGGGTCCGTCGCAGACGGAGAAGCAGTACCGTCAATGTGATGCAGAACCTTGTATCCGCGAGCATGGAGCGTAAAGAGGTCAACCCATAACGAATAGGAGACCTTAACACCGTCAAGGACACGGACCTTATTTTGAATATTGGTAACCGTGTAGACGGGGTGGAGGGAAGGCTTCGAATTTTCGATTTTCTCGTCTCCGGGCATGATGGCGTGAGGCTAGACCGGAGAAGAGGGGCGAAAGACCTTGTGATGCCGTGGGCGATTTTCACAATGGATGAGACCTGTACACTGATACCATGAAAGTGTATAAATCCTTGATTAGGGTTGCATATCATCTATCTATAAGTATAATAGAGGAACCACTATATACTCAACTATACACGTGTCGAATTCTGGTGCAAAGATTTCCCGCCTAACGCCTAATAGTCTAAGACTGTCTAATAACCCTAGCTCTAATTATAGCCGCCTAAATACATTCTCTATCTTCCTTTTCTCATCTTCGGTTTACCAATTCTTCCTCGTATCTTCAACAAAAAAATGGGATTGCTCAGAAAAGGAACTTGTTGTTATTTGTACAAATAATTTGTCCCTGAAAATCTTTTAGTGATGGTATTGTGTAGATTAGGGGAAAACGACAATTACTCTCTATTGACAATATCTTATGTCAAAATTAGGCAATTCCATCGGATGTGCTAAAAAGTTATTGTGAGTAGATTTTTCTCTGCAATTTTTGTTCTAAATTGTTGTTTTCAATATTTTGTCATTAGGTTACAAAAACATCAGAGGAAGCGGTTGGTGAAGATGAAGCAAGTCGCCAGATTGCTAAGTTTGCCGGTACTCGGTAGTGCCAGTTAGACGGCAAGTTCCTCATGACTTTTTGGTTTATTCTTATGTTATTGAATCAATTAATATAAAGAATGATACAATATGTTCGTTCTTGATATCCTTAGTTTAATTTTTAATCGATTTTTTTTTCAGTTTTCTTTGAAATAACATTAAACAGAGTATCAAATAAAAGTACTACTCCGTATTATGTCTTGGCGAATGAATTTTTTCACACTCCGTATTTGTTTGCATATTAATCTTAGTCTCCAAATTTCTTTTCATCGTCGCGTATATATCTTCCATTGTTAATATCTTTGTTGCTCGAACTCTTGATTATTACCTTGCGTACCTGTTTCGGACACTGGGCACCTGAACGTGAGTAGGACACTTAAACACTTCGTATTAGACCAAAACATGATTTTTTTTCATAAAGCGGGTGAATCCGACACTTGGCTATACTCATGTAATATTCATTTGTCTATATCTCTTTATAACAGTGTTCAATTATCATTCTATGAGGATCCCATTCTCAGAGGAGTGCTCTGCAATCAAATACCCTGTAAGTACATCTTAAATATTGAATGCTAATTTTATTGTGAGAGTTAAAAAAGGCTATCGGCTATGTTTCAAAATATATAAATCCGCTTACTTGCCGCTACTCCTTGAGTCCTGGGTAATAGATTTAATCCCCTAATTTTCCCAAGATTTTTGGTCAATTTAGAAAACTCAATTTCTCATCTCTACATATAATGAGATAATGCAGTCTTCCACACTATCACTTACAAATTTAACGAATTGCACTTTATTGCTTTCCGAAATCGTCAAATGCATGTATATTTTTAGATAGGAAGGCGAGAGTTTTAAATTGACTGCATTACACTCCTTATCGTTTCATTTTTACTTTCTTTTTTAATAAAAATGGGGTATGAGGGTAAATTCGTTATTGTTTTGTTCTTTTGGTTGATTTCATTGGGCTATTCCCTGGAATGTTTCATAGTTTGTTTCAATTAATCAGTCTTACAATCTTAATTTTGAATTGAGATTTTTGTATGCCTTATTATTACCACTCTTAAAACCCATATTTGAGAATTTTTAAGATTCTTAGTTCTTCAAGTGATTCTCGCAAAGCGGCACCTTTATGACCGTTGATTTAAGTTGCCCCTTTCGTTCCTTTTCCTGATGTTAAAAGTATGAAGTTCTAGGCAAGGCAAGGATCGGTCAGGTTCATTTTTAGATAGGGGAACTCCAAATGAATTTAGGCATGGTCTAAATAGTATTTCAGATTTTCAGTCCCTAGCATTTTAGCTTCTCAGAAGGTCGCATCCAGCAAAGTCTATTTCTCTGTGTTTCGGAGATGATAGTACTAGAAGAATTGGAGATAAGGAGAGCTCCGATCAAAGTGAGACACCCTTCAATGTCACGCAATTGAAGTAAGCATCGCTTTTCTTTAGAGCCATTAGTTGAATAATCCAGTTGATGGTGTTTATGGAATTGTTTGACTGTGACACTTGGTTCACATACTTGAATAATCCAGCTTATTCGTTACTTTATAAGAAAGTAAGTTTCATAACCCTGTAACCAGTAATGTAATTCAAATACTAATACGTCCTTTGGTGAACCTCCAATAAACTTGGTTTATGTTAGAATTTGAGGATAGCTGGAGTCCATGGTTAAACAAACACTCACATATTGTGTGAGTAAGAATTCTACTTAAGTCAGATGCTTAAGTTAATGCTGTCGGAGTTTTGGTTTATTTGTTTACCTCCTTTGGTATATAAGCTCGCTTAAGTGGATACAACAAATTTTACGATGTTTTGCAAAGGCATGAGTTTCTTTTTGACGATTCCATGTAATTTGATGATTTAAAATTTGAGTCTTTGTCATGAAGTTCATTGAATAAGTCGACATTGATACTGGAATTTTTCAATTTCATTGAAAATATTTGCAGGTTGTTCAAGTCTGTGAAATAATATATTTTTTTAACTCTATACAAGCTTCTTCAACATAAAGCATTAGATATAGCGGTCTAATTTCCTGATGGGCATAACAGTCAGGGACTCCGCGCTTAATAATAGTCGATAATTTCAAATGGGTTTACTCTTCAAGGAATTCAAATCTCTATTGTATCAGCGGACATTCAATTTACTTACTCTGCTTCGAAGGATCCATTTATTTTTGACTGTTCTTAAAATTTCATTTAAGATCCTTCACTTTGGAATTTCTTGCTTTCCGTTGTATACAAGCTTTTGATTTAATTTTGGCAAGATTGTACTTGGCATCAATAAATGGTAATGTGGGCTGAGATGTCATATGACTTGGTTTCTCAATTAGACAAGACAGTGAAAATACATATGAGACGGTCTCATAATACTGTCTATATTACCACAAGAAAGATTAATGAAGTGATATTTATACTTATAACCGGATTTTATCACCCTATTAAGACTAACGACCTATTTATTTAGGTAAAGTTTATCTTATTAAAGTTGTCAATAGTGAAATAGTAAAGTCGGTACTCCTTTAAGTAATTCATTTGTTTAACTTTGATTAAAATAATTTTTAAAACAAATAAAAAGAAAAGTAAACAAATGAATAGCTAATACTTTGAACACAAATTCTCATTGAAGACGGGCACTATTCATCACAAACTAAAGACGGATAGTGCCCCGCCCTTCCATAGGATGCTCAGTTTCCACCCCACTTGCCCTCCCACCTGCTTTATTGTGAGAGAAGCATGACCCGTCTTCAGCTTATGACGGATAGTGCCGTCACAAGCAAGACTCATTGTACTTTGAAAGCATTTTTATTGACATGCGTTGATTTATCACAATACTATACTTTTAAAGCATTTCATTAAGATGTGTTGATGATGATTAAATTTATCGAGTTATTGCAAGTCATTAGACCCAATTTTCGTTTATCATATAGATAACATTTCTCCCTTGCTAAAATAAGGCTAATGTTTTGTAAAACTCGACAAGGGGCATTGGTCCCTCGATTGAGCAAGTCTTTGGGAAGTTGGAGTAATTTTCACTAATTTATATTGCCATTTTCTATATAATATGGAGTAATTAATTAATTATCACATGGACTATTTTAACATTTATCTATGCAGAAAAATATTTATGTCCGTGCATTTTGCACGGTACTAAACTAGTTAATCAATATATAGATACAAAGTTACTAAAAGTTAGCCTAATTACAAGGAAGGAATAACTCTAAATAAGTTAACAAAACCAATTAACTAACGATATACAAGGTAAATATAAGATATACAATATCAACTAATAATATTTACTAATATAGACTAATGCAAATGATCATCTCTAAACATACCGCTTTTGCCTGTTGATCACTGACTTGCATACCGCTTTATTGTACTCCCGGAGGACACAAGAATTTTTCGTATAAGTATATGTGAGTTCGGTGTACTCACACTAAAATAAACGTAGTTATTCATTACTCTTCACCAGGTACTACTTATGAGGAAATTATGGTACGTTGGCATCCACCTCCATTTGATTGGTATTTATTAAACACAGATGGTGCCTCACGCGCAATCCAGATGATAACAGGGTGTGGCGTTATTATTCGGGTTGATACAGGTAACTTTGTTTCCGCATATTACTTCTCTTGTGGGGTGTGTAACTCTATGCGAGCGCTATTGGCCGGCCTTGAACATGTCCGATCATTGCGTATTACTAACCTACTCGTTCTCATGGACAATAAGTCATGTGTTGATTTCTTTAACGAAGATCGGCTTTTAAGTAATAGCCTTCGTCCCCTAGTCCAGAGATGCAAAGAATTGATCTAGTTGAATGGTTGGGAAGTTTATATCGATCATTCTTACCGAGAGGCCAACCGAGTAACTGACTGCCTCGCCAATTTTGGAGTCTCATCGGTTCCAACTACTACTTTTTTGTCCGCTCCTCCACAAAGTCTCCGTCTGATCCTCAATGAAGATGTTTCGTTATCTCATATTGTCCGTAGTTAATTTTCGGGGCTTCGCCCCTCTTATGTACCAAAAAAAAAAAAGTATTCTTAAGACGGCGCTTTGTTAAATATTGGGCTATGATCGGACTACGTCTGAGTGCCATAATGGCTATAGGCTACAGCCCATACTTACCTTGGCATCATACAATACTTAATCACAAAATTGCCATGAAAATCATGCTAATAAATAAGGAAGTTGAGGTATCAAAACACCGGGCGGGAGAACCGATCACCGAATTTACAAGCATTGATGAATTCAAAACAAATCTCGAAATATAGTATTTGTAACACCCTGATTTTTTGCTAAAATAAAAAGTAATGTTTATATATAAAACTGGCCAAAATACAAGAACATGATAATCAATACTCGTATATAAAGTCTCTTATTACAATCTTTTATAAAATGAAATGATACAAAATGAAACCAAAAACTTTACAAACTCGTAAAATAAACTCTTCACTTGAAAATCCCTTTAAACAGCCGCGGAAGACGTGAAAAGAAAACCAAAACCCAGAGAACGGCCTACCCTCATGAGGAGTAGTAGCTCAGAAAGGAGAAAACACGTCAGCCGTACATTTATATTTGGGACCTCATTTTTTTGTGGTGTGCTGGGCTTTCATTTGTTTTAAGACGCTTATGCGAAGAATTATCACTGAGATGACTATCATCATTCCATGATTTGATCAACCAAATGTCTCCTTCCGACAATTGAATTATGCCGATGGATGAATTCTTTATGCCTTCGTATTTTCCCTCGGGTTGAGCTCTTTTGTACAGCGTTTCGATTACATGTTGATGAGTTACTACTACAACTCGCTGTCCTGTAACAACATTCAAATAAAAATCATTCTCCTTCACTCGCATCTGAGTCCATATAACATATAAGTCATATATACGAAGTCAGTCTTACCTCTATGCTTTTCGCCAATTCTCTGCAATGAAGACGTGCATCTTCTACGCAGCTCACGAAGAGTTTCACCTCCGCCCTATACAGGTTCAAAAAATTCCTACCATTTTAGTTTTGATTTAAGTAAAAACAAAATACAATAACATTACTCCCGTGTGTTAAAAACTCTATGTATGCGCTACTCTTCCATCCCTGGTTTACGAAACATAGAACAGTTTCTAAGTACGGAACCAAGATAGATAGGTAAATATGAATGTCAAACAAGATTAAATATAGCAGACTGCGAAGCTAGAGTAGAATCAGTGGTCTGTACACACCGGAATTTCTTGATCTAGTTCTTGAGACACTAAAGCATCATAAACCTCGGGGTTAAGCTTGCGTGCGTCACTATAGACAACTCCTTGAAATTCCCCTACATGTCTTTCTCGCAGGTCCTCATCTGCGATAACCTGAGTTTGTACACAGTAGAGTAATATAAGCTTATGCATTACCTGTACCCGTTTAATGATCAGTGAAAAAAAAAGTGGATGTAGGTCGTAGGTCGTAGGTCGTAGGATGGTTTGAACTTTGAATATGGTTATATTGGATCGGTTGAGGTTCCACTCAGCCCGAACCTATTCCATTGTTATCCACATCTACCATCAAGAATTGCAAATTGTTTTAGGTATTGCTATTGGAAGGAGATTAATCACCTCAAGCCCATGACACCGGGCTGAAATTATCTCTGCCGTCTCAAAAGCCCTCTTTAGATCAGATGAATAAATAGCGACTATACCAGCTTCCCTTGACAAACGTTCAGCAACCTGTCCATAAATATCTACACGGTAACATTCTTTCTTGTCAAGAGTCTGGACTAACGCGAAACATCATTTCCAAACCTACCGTTTTTGCCTGCTGTTTCCCGTCTCATTTAACTCAATGTCCGCTTGACCCTGGAACATGAACCACAAGTCATACCAGTTGAAGAAAAATAAGTCAGTAGAACAATTAACAAACCAGGTAAAAATTTGACTTGACCCAAATGGCTAAAATAGAATCATAGATGGGCCCGGCCCGGCCTACCCGAATTTACCAGATCCAAAAATGACCTGCCGCTAAATAAGTAATCGGACACAAGAATCTTATGGCCGGTCCATTTGTTAATCAGAATGAAGAAATTACGTACTGTCATGAATCCAAATCGAAACCAGTAATAATCCGACCTGAATCCAAATTGACCTAGTAACAGCGCATTCCTAATGACCCAAACCTGTTAATTATTATTCGACGAGATTGACTGTTTCTCAGTCTACGAGCATTCCATTCAGTCTGACCATGACGAACCGTAAAAAAGATAGAAGATGAAACAAATCAAAAGGTTGATCACTTACTTGTATTTTTTTAAGAGCATTCCATTCAGTCTCACCATGACGAACAATGATAATCTCAGTACAAGACTTATCAACTGTCTCTGCTCCTTGTACAACACCGTTGTAATTCGACTCCATCGAAACCTTGTAAAACAAACGAGCAAATTAAAGAGAGGAAAAAGATGTAAGAATAGTACTGCTGAAGTTTCAGAGTAGAAATTTACAGCAACCAGTAAACAGGGCCGGTCCTGAATATTTTGAGGCCCTTGGCGAAATAATAAAAGAGGGCCCTCTTAAAAAAATTGTTCAATTAATTAATGTGTCATTAATTAAAACATTTGTTTTTTTGGTACGATTTGCTTAAAACATTTGTGCATAGCGCCATATTATTATTTTATTAACTCCTCGGTATTTTTTTTTTTTTTTGCCTTTTCTTTTCTCACATATAAATGTTTTTCTTACAGCATTGTAAATGAGAATTCAAAAATTGACTTAACACTTCACAAAAAAAGACGACAATTCAAAAATAAGAAATTGAAAAGCACGGTTTACAAACAAATCCAAGAAATCAATAATACATGTTGTAAATTGGTAAAAATGTTAACGATACATAGAACAACAACACAAACGTCCAGAGCAAACAATCAATAATTTAATAATAAAAATTGAGAATTAAGAAGCCCTGATTAACTTTTAAAAAATAGCGGAGAGGCGAACGGCGGAATGAAGGTTAACGAAAAAGAGCAGTAGAGGCACGACCACACGGGTACTTTACTCATTACGATAATTTTATTTTTGAAGAATGACAATGTTGATTTTTGTTTTGCCTTTTCGAAGAACACCTATAAATTTAATAAAGAAAATAGATTTAGAAATTAAAGAAAAAAGTGTGTTATTAAAAAAGATAAGGAAGAGGAGTAGTAATCCATTGTTGTTAAATGTTAATGATTGGGCTCAATTCACAAGCTGGTACTTTAGTACTTTACTCTTTACGATTTGAGCTTGCTGCATCTTTTAAGTTTTGATACTAGTTTTCAACTTATTTTTTTCTTTTTTTTTTTTACATTGGGCCCCTAACAGGTTTGGGCCCTTGTCAAACGCCAATCTTAATTCTACTTG
>JAYMSF010000388.1:0-16520 GCA_036897335.1 Silene vulgaris | reverse complement strand
AACCAACCCAAATCGAACCGAACAATTAATAAAAGTTTTAATAGTTGAACCAACTGATACTATTGTAAATTTGGAAAAAAAATTTCAATGGTTAGTTTGGTAATTAAAATGGTCACATGGCTATTTTGGCGAATTGTTTTAAAGAAATGGTTATTTTAGCAAAAGACTCAATTCATACACAGTGTATGAAGTTGTTTACCTAGTCTTCTAAGTAAGTGGAAATTACCATGAAATCGAACTTCCTACAATGTAGGCTTGCAACTAAGTACAGAGTAATTTTCTTCCACTTCACGTAAAATGTAAAATGTGATGAAATTTCGACGAATATGCATTTCTTGCTTGCAACAAAACGACCCTGAATATTAACTACTTATATGCTTAAACAAAAGCCTCCGGGAACTTCAGATGCTAACCTAGAAGGACTTGGTCTTGGACTGCCTAGCCAGCCAATCATTAATTGGCCAGGTCCGTGTTACATGGAATTTTTCTTGCGTCCTCCTGGAGGACCGTCCTCCCTACATACAAGGGAAAAACACATAAATATTATAAACTATTCCCTTGTGTGTAGGGAGGATGGTCCTCCGTGAGGACGCAAGAAAGATTCGTGTTACATGTCTACGGAGTAATAATTATTGTCCTTTTATTTCCTCTTGGGTAACTTATTTCATCCTTTGGAATGGGTGAAGTAAGTTGAAGTCCCTAAATTTCAAATCATTTCGAGAGAGTTGAATATGAATGTCTAAAGTCCAATTAAAGGCAATCAGCAACCCTGTTAACTTCATTAAAACAATGTTTAATTATTATTTTATCAAATCAAAGAAATAAAGGTATAATTTCACATTCTTGATAATACTGAAAATTCCCAAGAAATTTGCCAACTCCTACGAATTGAGAATAATACATAAATTATCACCTTACACAATTAACTCTGAAATTCTTAAGTATTTAGCTGCTAAAATACTTTCTTTTCCACAACAAGAATACTATTAGATCCGCACTTTTTCGCTCTTAACAAAACGACTTTACCATTATTATCTCTTATAGAATATCATAAAACAGGTTTATTGCCATTTTTTTATCCGTTAAAATTTAGCTTTAGAAAACCGTTTCTAGGTTTTTTTCCCAGGCCACTAGATTTCTTCCTTACTACTACATACTTCTGTCCCAATAAATAGTTTACGATTGTTTTTTTTTGTGAGGGGAAATTAAAGTAAATGTAAACTATTGACTTTGACAAAGAGAGTAGTATTATTTCTAGCTGACCGGTCAATAATTATTGTCCTTTTATTATCATCTTTCCAAATTCCAATGGTTTAGTGGTATAGGTGTATGAAATCTTCACAAATTCCTATCTGAGATGGATCATTTTCGTCTTTAAAAAGACAAAATTTTATTACTATTTTATGGTCAAATATAACCACAATAGGTCCAACTAGTTTTACAACTTATGGTATCTTATTTTCCAGGAGTGGTTGTAACGATAAAATAGTCTCAAAATCCCGTCTTTAAAAAAAATAATAATAATAACCCGTCTTAAGTAGAACAATTGTGAAATCCTAACTTTTGTGAAACAAAGATTTGATATGGATCTGACTCATCAAAATCCATACCTTATATTCTCTCTGAATTTGAGTGTTGGTTCTCTTTCTTTTGGGTGTCAAAATTAATGAAATGAATTTAGAACACACAAAACACCCTACTCCACTTGAAATTGAATTTGGACAACACAAAACTTACCAAAAAAGGAAAGGGAACCAACACCCGACTAGCATGGAAGTGGAAAGAGGAACCAACCCTTAGACTAGAAGGGAGCACTTCTATTAGTCTATTACCAAGTGTTGCAATTTACAAGCACTTCTTTATTGGTCTATACTCTATACTATTAAATTGATTATTAATTTATTATTTTTAAATAACTCGATAAAACCACCCTAAAATGACAAATTTCTCCAATCTCATAATAACCCTCTAACTCGAACCGAATTTGTGCTCTTGCAAACTAGAGATATCGGACCCTTCTAACTTACAACTGGACCTGACAAACGGGTCAACCAGATCGGGTCATTTAGGGTCTGCAGACTTTGGATCGGTATCATTTGGATTCCCGTCATTTGTAGATAATATGCAGCAATAAAAATCCCGGTTCAGTCATAATAGCTCAGGTCAATCCAAATCAAGTGAATTTTGCCAGATTTACCTACAACTAGAGTTGGATATATCGCGGGTTGGCCCGATCCGTCTATCAAACCACCCCTTCCCCAGTTGTTTTTTTCGTTTGACAAGTCTCCCCACCAATAGTAGAATTGAAAAGTTGGTGGAAGTCGAACTAAACTAGGAGTGTGGAACCTAAACTAAAACGTAACACCCTAATCACAATCACAAAGAAGATGATAATTAACCACAATTATTAATCACAAGAAATAACAAGGTTTCTTAATTACGGCCACATTATAAAACCAATAAATCCCCCCAAACTCTTTTTCAATCACACAATCCCTACCTCCTCACCTCAGCTTTTTTCCGGAGTTCCCATTTTACCCCTAGGGTTTCTCATCGCCTCCCTTTTCCCTCTTTTAAATCGCCGATTAATTTTCATATACAAAACAACTCAATTTCAATAAATCGATTGATTACAGAAAACCTAATTAAGATCTTTATATATCAATCAAATAATCAATCAATCAAATTACGATTCAGGACTTAAAATCAATCAATCTATTGCTTCGGTCGTTGTTCTTCTTTTCTACAGATCTGATTGATTATAATTTGTGGTTAGCGTATCGGTTAAGATTTATAAACCCTAATTTTCACCTCTTTTTGATTAGATCTGTGTTTTTATTAATCTTTGAATCTTTGATTGATAGATCTGTTAGTTATACGTTGAAATCTGGATTTAAACACAAGAAGAAGACAAATTTAGTGATTATTTTGATTATATAATCATCGTTAGCAGTAGCAGATCTAAAAAACCTCAAGAACGTTCGGGTTTTGGTTCAGACGGTCTTCTCGCATAAACGATACTTTTTAAATCTTCTTTTTCAATTTCTCATTGTTTTTAATTACCGGTAATTTTTTAATCTGTGTTCCTAAAGGGTAAAATTGGATAGAATTAATTAATTATAAAATTACTAGATTTATTATAGGAAGAAAAGATGATGAAAACGGTGTTGTATGATGGGGAAAAAGTAGTAGGAGAAGTGGAAGTATACGTCGACGACACGAACAAAAACCCGAATTCATATGGAATAATAGAATTGTTGAAGAAGGGTTTGAAGATTAAGGGATTATCGAAAGGAGGAGAAAGATGTCATCCTCTTGCTGTTCTTTATACAATTTCATCACAAACAAATGGAGTTTGCTTCAAATTGATCGAGTTGAAGTCATATTTTCATCCACAACAACAAGAAACGCAACTTTTTGGTTTGCATTCCATCTGTCTCAGAGAAAATAAGGTAACGCCAACATGACCTGGATTCGAATCCCGTCAGCACCAGAACTCTTTAGTAGTTGTAGCTTAGCCGGTAAAGCCACAAGGCGATAAACTGATAATGAAGTTAATTTGATTGATTATGAATATTTGCAGATGTTAGCTAGCTTAACTGGTAAAGTCCCGCGGATGGTAATTATGACTTAAATAATCTAAAGTATATTGACCAACTTATGATATACGGAGTACTAAGTAATATGATGAACAAGAGTTGTGATTTTGAGAGTTTTTGTATAGGGTTTGACCATTAACATGAGTTTTGAACTGGGTTAGTTGTGGATTTGTTATAGATTGACCGACAAAGTATTATGATGAACAAGAGTTGTGATTTGAGGAGACTGTCTGGGATTTAAAGTAATACAACATGGCGGACATGAGAAAACCATCTGGGATTTGAAGTTAATTTTATTGAATATGAAGTATATTGAATAACCTAAATAATTGAAGAAATCGACGAACAGGAGT
This sequence comes from Silene vulgaris, assembly GCA_036897335.1. Classification (NCBI taxonomy): domain Eukaryota; kingdom Viridiplantae; phylum Streptophyta; class Magnoliopsida; order Caryophyllales; family Caryophyllaceae; genus Silene; species Silene vulgaris. Next base: position 12,568 of record JAYMSF010000388.1, on the reverse strand, counting down.
TGAGAATGTGATTGGAGAGACCCATTTGGAGTAATGTGCATATTGGTATTGTTTGGCCATTGACATGATTCGTGAACTGGGTTCGTTAAAGATTCTGAACACACTAAATTAACAGACTTGTGGCATTTTTTTTTTTTTTTTTTTTTTTTTTTTTGTAATATATAGTGCAATTTGTGATAAAAATTAGAGTAATCTTAAACTATATTGACCAAGATAAAGTATTATGATGAACAAAAGTTGTAGTTTGGAACTTTCTGGAGCAATTCATATATGGGGTTTGACATTGACATGAGTTCGGAACTGGGTTTGTTATTGATGCTGTATTCACTAAATGAGCTTATTGATATGGGTATAAAGTTATTTGATGTAGTGATAGAGATGAAAAAGATTTGTGATGACATTTTGTACCATTGAGTCAATGACATACTCCGTACGGCATTATGATACCATTACAACATTTCGACACTTGATTTTAAGCCAAAAATAAGGACTTTTACTCGGGCCGGATATATTTAACAAGTCTGCATAACATAGCAGATGTGAATATGGTGGGTCTTGGCTAATGACATGTGTGGTGAACTGTCTCATTTGAACTAACTTTAGTGGGGTGTAATGTTCAATTTAGCTGGTACTGATGGAGCTAACTAGATTTGGACTTTATCGGAGTTATGTATGTAAGTTTGTGGTTATGACTTATGACTTTGTCACTTAAAATCAGTCTGTATGTTTATTGAACATGAACTGTGTGCCATGTTTTGCAACAGCTTTTTTCCTGATATAGTGCTGTGAACAATCACACACTGTCTGCCTGCATACAGCAAGTTGTTTGAATTATATTATGTTGAATGGTATTATAGTGACATACTCTAATATATGTTGCAGACTATTGTTGTGCCCTTCGGTGATGAAGAGATTCATCTTGTGGCGATGCGGCCTAGAAGGATGAATGGTGGAACCGCTTGCTTTTGGGGTTTTAATGTTGCCCCAGGGTTGTATGAAGCTTGCCTTGGGATGTTGAACCCTAGATGCCTTGGCATTGTTTTTGATCTGGATGAGACACTGATCGTTGCAAACACGCTGCGTTCATTTGAGGATAGAATTGAGGCTTTGCAAAGGAGACTTAGTGTTGAAACTGACTCGCAACGTATTGCAGGCATGACGGGTGAAATAAAACGTTATCAGGATGACAAATCTATATTAAAGCAGTATGCTGAAACTGATCAGGTGGTGGAGAATGGGAAAGTTCACAAAATTCAAGCAGAGGTTGTTCCAGCGCTCACTGACGACCACCAAACTATTGTTCGCCCCCTTATACGATTACAAGATAAAAACATAGTTCTTACTCGAATAAATCCTCAGGTTTGTTTTCTATAGAATTTGCCTGAAAACATGTATGTTTACTTTTTTTTAAACTGTTAAGGGTGAGAACGGCATTTTAGAAAAAGAGCAAACCCAGTGAATAGGAGCAAATTCTAGCATAGTTGCACACATGTATGCATATGAAACTCACGAGTTTATATCTCAGATGTTTTCATGCCTATGCCCGCTATAGGTCTGTTGATAACTTGGGCGATTTTTGTTATAGACGGTCTTCTGTATCTAATGTTTGGTGATGTTTTAATGTTGTACATGCTCAGATACGTGATACAAGTGTTCTTGTGAGACTGAGACCTGCATGGGAGGATCTACGCAGCTACTTAACTGCCAAAGGTCGGAAACGATTTGAGGTTTATGTTTGTACAATGGCTGAAAGAGATTATGCTTTGGAAATGTGGAGGCTTCTTGATCCTGATTCTAATTTGATAAATCCAGCCGATGTTTTAGATCGTATTGTGTGTGTTAAGTCTGGTAAGAGTAAAAATAATTGTAACTTGAATTAGAGGTTGTCCATGTAGATGATGAACTGGAGTTTTGTTATGAAATGCAGTCTCATTCATAGTTTTTTGTGCCTCTTATAGGATCAAGGAAGTCGCTTTTTAATGTTTTTCATAATGGCATTTGTCATCCCAAAATGGCTTTGGTGATTGATGATCGTTTAAAGGTGTGGGATGAGAAAGACCAGCCTCGAGTGCATGTTGTTCCTGCATTTGCTCCATATTATGCACCCCAGGCCGAGGTATGTAATATGCTCTACCTGGTCACAAACATGAGTAAAAAACTTCTGAGTTTACTTATTCTATTTTCCTTTTGTTTTAAGAAGTTGTAACTTCATGTTGTAGGCAAACAATGCTATTCCTGTCCTCTGTGTTGCTAGGAATGTAGCATGTAATGTTCGAGGTGGTTTTTTCAAGTAAGTTTTCAAAACTTCTTTTGTACTGTGGGAAATTTTTCTGCCTTTCGGGATACTGTTTGTACGTAAACATTCTTTTACTTGCAAAAGTTTTCTCTTGAGTTCTTGCTTATGTTTGGTGCTTCATATATCTTTTCTTTCTGGCATCATCTAACATATGGTATTTGTCACAGAGAATTTGATGATGTTCTCTTGCAACGGATTAAGGAAGTTGCTTTTGAAGATGAACTTAAAGACGTCCCTTGCCCTCCTGATGTGAGCAATTATTTGGTTTCAGAGGTATTCTTCTCTTTTAAACGACAAGTCAAAGACGGTTTTCCATATCTTCTCAATTATCTTTCTCTCCTTCAGCAATATGCTAATAAAAATGTTTCGTATTACAGGATAATGGCTCTGGCTCGAATGGTAATAGAGAACCTATCTGTTTTGATGGAATGGCAGATGCAGAGGTTGAAAGAAGGCTCAAGGTACGACTTTTATGCCCATTCTGTAAAGCTCTTTAGTTACGCATTTTCTCTTCTTCTCTATATTTTGTTGTTCCAGGCAGTCCTCACACAAGTTTGTTACTATTACTTCGTCTAAGAAAATTAGGCTCAAGGTTATTTTTTTTTTTTCCATATTCTGTTTCACAGGAAGCGACTTCAGGATTAACTTCAGCCCCTTCACTCTCACCTCTTACAAATGTTAATCTTGGTCCTGGACTGGCATCTCCTCTATCCTTCACTATGGCTGCTCCTCCCACAGCAATCCCTCAGGTTACTCCTCAAACATCAGTGACACCTTTCCATACCAACGCGTTCTCTCAAGTAGGACGTCCAGTTAAACCACTGGGTAGCATTGGTCCTCTGGAGCTTGGCCTGGGCTTGCACAATTCTACCGCCCCAGAAGAAGGGGAAGTACCCGAATCTGAGCTTGATCCTGATACAAGGAGGCGGCTTCTCATATTACAACACGGGCATGATGTTAGAGATATGTTGCTGAATGAGGCTACGTTTCCTGTCAGACCTCCACTACAAGCACCTACTATGGGCCCTGTTCCTGGGCCTTTGCCTATTGTTGGCCCTGGTCCAGGCATCGGTCCTGGCCCTGGTCCAGTCCAAGCTCCTGGTCCTGTTATGCGGATGCAATCACGAGGGAGCTGGTTTCCAGTTGAGGATCACATGAGCCCGGGACCACTAAATCGACCATTTCCTAATGAATACCCAATTGGTCCTGATTCTGCACAATTTGAAAGGCAACGCCCACCCCCTTTTCATCGAAGAATGGATAGTTCTACTCGGCCAGATCGATTTTTTCCTGAAAAACAGAGACTTCCTAAGGAGGTAAATTTGTCTTTGCATTCTTGCTGTTGCTTTGTGGCTTCAATCTTTTGCTTCTTAAGTATCTACAGTAGTATTTTCTTTGTCCCACTGTGATTGTCGCAGTAAAAGTGTTTTAATGTTGAAGTCTTGAAGATACATCAATTGATGATACTTCAGACGAAAAAAAGTTCTGTATTGCAAAACTCAAGTGGGACGGAGTACTAAATGCTTATTCGTTGTCATATACTGGATTGCTACCAATATTATTCTAACTAAGTTTCCTCATCTGCAGACTCAAAGAAGAGATGACAGACTGAGACTAAATCACTCACTACCGGGCCATCAGTCGTTCAAAGGTAAATCAGTGAGTCAAAATTGAAAATTGTCACATTACATTGATTGGCCTGCCAACCACATCACGATGGTTAAAACGCAACTTATTAGAGGACTAACCCTGTTTGTTTTGCAACTTCTTTGTATAATTTTTAAATTGTAAAACATCATTATTGTTTGCTTTCATCTGATACCTGGTTAGATAATTTGCAAGACTCATTTTTGTTTGAATCCTGGTAAAATTTCCAAGTGCGTTTTCCCCTTCTTGTATTAGGTTAAACATAACAATTGCCTGAAGTCGGAATTACTGCTTTAAATGCACTATCATAGTTACCAATTGTTCCCTTGTTTTGAATCCTGGTAATGTCTCTCATAAGGAAGACATAAGTCTATAACCATGACTTTAGGTAGGTAATAATTAATGGTCTTCGAGAGCGGGACATTAGATTAAGTAGCTGCGGTCAACAAAAAACAGTAGAGGTCTTGAAGGCTGAAGCATATGATAGAGGGTGGTTAACTATGTTTAGAATGTATGTATGACTATGGGACTGCAGGCTTGAATTTTGTATCTGATAGCTAGACTGAGGGATCCATGTCTTACCCCTTGGCTTTCTCTTGTTGCTCCTTTTAACTGTGGAAATCAGTTAACGTTAGTTAATACAATTAAACAACAGTAGAAGTTATTTTAGTGTTATTTATATGTTTGGGCTTTGGAAGATGATGGGAAAATAAAAATGACTCAGTAATCTGCTCTGCTTCTTATATTGTGAAACAGATGCAATTCCTCACGCAAACTACATTATGGGTCATTAAGAACCTCACAATGTTTTCAATATAAGGGTAGGGTTGCTTGCATCCAGCCCCCTAACACTACTGTAGACACGAGTAAATCTGGCAAAGTTTACCCATTCCCAACCCGAGGTTTCGAATCCAAATTGGCCTCTAACCTCTACTTAGCCGATAAATGTCCAATTGTCTGTGGAATTATACGAAATGCCTTCTATCTGAAACAACCACCTTAATTGGCACAATCTTAAGGATTCGAAAATGACCTAATTCACCGATTCTTGACCACTGCCGGAGAATGAACCCAACCCCAACTTGAATGACCTGGTTGCCAGGTGAGGTCCTGGGATAAATGCAAATGCTGATGCTGCTGTTTTCATTGTACATATTGCTGAAAGTGTTTCTGTTGATCCAAATTTAAACAAATACCCTGGTACACTTAATTATTCTGGCTTATGGTCTGGCCATTGGGATAGTTTTCACTTGCTTTGGTATGGGAAAGATACTTTGTATTGATGGGGTACAATTATCATTGGAGTCCACAATGTATTTTGTGGAAGTAAAGCTCTTTACGTTTGTATATGTTAAGCATGAAGATTAGACTATTATCATAAGTCAGAACACTAGTGTGATTGATATAAAGTTTTAAAATCACCGCCAAGTATGGAGTGTGTTACTCATAAAATGCTGGCATTTGAATGCTTACGTTAGGCCAATTTTTTTTGTAAATCAAGTTAGCTTCAGAGGATGAATTGAATATGCTGGATGTAGCATTTAATGGTTTTTTAAATTTATTATTGATAATAATATTATTAATAACACAGCCTTCATGCTTAGTACTGTATTTTTTACTTTCTTTATTCTTTTGTTTTATCCTAGGTGGCAGCGTTAAAAAGGTAAAATTTGATGCAACACAATTTGCTCCAGACACCTGCCCCCCTGTTGTAGATGCCCAAGTTCAACACCATTTTTTCACGTGGCCTAGGCGAATTTCTAACTATTCTTCATTTTTTGGGCATCGACGAGATTATTATAGGCCTTAGTTTGTCTACTTAGGTTTTTGTAAGTAGGCGTGTAACTATGTTGTCATATTCAGTCTTCAAGGAGGTATTCCAATGGTGTTCTGCGACTTTTGAGAAATAAAAGAAAATTTGTTACTTGTTCAAACTGTGAGTAATCATCCTTTTAGGTCCGTTTACTTATCTCACTGCTTGGTACTTCAGTTTGGTTGAGAATTTGCACGTCTTGAAATATACTGGTTTTACCACTTCTCGGCTACATAGTATTGTTGCTGAGCTGGGTACATTGTCTAGTTACTTCTTGATCATTTGGTTACCTTCATGAAATGGGTTCAAGCTACATATTACTCCATATTGATTATCTTGAAATCTTTTGTCATGAGTTGAGATGCACCAGGACTCTAGTAAGAAGTTTCGAACTTTAATGGTTCTTAAAGTGCTTCTTTCCGGTTATATGATAAGATGGAACGGTAGCTAATTGAGATCTATCTTTGTCCCGCTTGACCGTCTCCCTCAAGGTCGCTTACTAAACATATTAGTAAAAAGGGGCTTGTTTGTGTGACTGATTATGTTTAAGCGGCAATTGGTATTACCATCTGTTTATACTCAAGGTAAAGTCTATCCTGATTATGGTAATGAACAAATAAAATGACGGTGAGAAGTTCTTTTGACTTGGTAAGCTTCTGTATTGATAGTTCTTGTATCTTGGCATGTTTGATATACAAACACATCGTATGAGTACTTCTGGTTGATGAATGTAGAATTGCGTACTGCCACAATTGTTCTATAGTCTCTATCTGTTAGAACTGAGGATTCATGCTGAAACTAGTGTAAGCATGAATTCGTTGAAGCTTTTGCTCTATTTTTCTCCATACATGGTTGAACTTATTCTCTACACTGGCGCGAGTTATCTGAATAGATTTGGTGTAAACTTCATGCGAGTTGAAAGTGTGCCAAATGTGATACTCTTCTGATGGGTTGAGCTGGTTATATCGTATTGCAAGTGCTCATGGGATCTTTTCTTCTTGTTTAATAAATTGTGAACCACAAACTTGGTTTCTTTGCTATAACCGGGTGTTGATTCTTGTACTTTCTCTTCAACTGCAACAAGTAACGTACTCCTGAAGTGGAGATGATGTTATAGGTTGCTCCCAGTTGTGGCATCATAGAAGCAACTGTTACGGATCTCATCATGTTAAGATGATGCATTATGCTCCGTTTACGTTTTTATATAACTATGCTTAGTAAGAGTTCTAGGGAATGGGATTGTATGGCAAGCCCATGCTCTTGATGTTGTTATATTGAATTATTACTTCCAAGATTATTTGCACTTGTATATTTTTATTCGTGTGTTACATTCTTGGAAGTATCTTTATTCATCAACTAGAGACTTTCATTAATGTTATCTCATTATGCTTCAATGAACTTGTGAGGATTGCCTGTTCATTAGAGTTTTTTTCTTGTTTGATGGCTCATGATGCACCTCATGTACTGTTGCTTTGAGATATATCTCTCATCTTTTATGTCTGAAGCTTCTGTATTCTTGATTAGAAGAATAAGGCCTAAAAAACTATATGTGTCACTTACTCACCTGTTATGTATCTTCTATAGTTGCTTTTGTGATCGTGATTTGATCTGTGTATGTCAGTAGTTAGTTTGCATGGTATTTTGTATTGTGCATCCTAATAAAAAAAAACATCTGCTGTAACTTGATTAATTAAGTCATGTAATACATACATCAGTTTGAGTTTCAGCCCAAAATTCATATGTTCAGTTAGGCATAGGTAAATTTTAGTATCTGCTGCATCACCCAGAATATTGTTGTTCCTTTATTGTACAATTTTCTTAGTTTGCTTCGCAAAGGTCAAGGGTTAATACTTCTTTATTGTTGTCTTTTTCAAAGGTGATGACTTCCCCTTAAGTAGATCACCAAGCAAGAAGGATTTGGAAGTTATGTCCGAACGGAGCAATTCATTTCCAGAAACTCCTTCTGGTGCTTTGCATGACATTGCAGCGAGGGTTGGAGCCAAGGTAATGCTTAGAATGCCATTAAGAGAGTTGGTAGCTTCTTTTATCCAATTTATTACAGTACCATATTTCTTTATTTGTGTACCTGTCTGTTCTGTAGGTTGAATTTAGGACGGGCTTGGTCCCTTCTGTGGAGTTGAGGTTCTTCATGGAGGTGAGCCTTTCTTACTTGCGTTCACTTATTTTCGACTTTAACATTGCCTTGGATTATGGTCAGTTGGTCACCACCTTTTTCTTATCATCTATTTTTTTTCAATAACTCATCTCACACTACTTCTCCAAGTCATTCCTTACATTTAGTTCCTCGAAAATGATCATATTAACATTGTACTTATTACACTGCTCACTGCTTCGGTTGCTAGGATGTTTTAATCATTCATGACTGAGATATATTAATAGTTTTTGCATGATTTGCGTAGCCTTGCATAGGGTCCTAGATCGAATAAATTTGAATTTGCCATTCACACGCATAGCAGGGGAACGGATGTATCTAACTGTTTTTGCAGTTATGGACTTGTGACGTCCCATTGACTAAATGACTAGGTGACATCCCTCTGAGTTATAGTTGAACAGTCCTATCTTCCGTGAATATGAAACGTGACAAAATGTGCTGAAGTTGATCACAGTGTAGTTGAAACCCACAGGGTGCTTAGAATTTCCGTCGTTATCCTACATTGCTGTAGTTTGTCAAGTTATATTTTTTTGAAGTCCGTTTGATTTGTTGTTTTGTTAGTTATGAACTTATGATCTAATGGCTTTAGTCGCTGTTTCCTTTTTGTCATGACAACATTATGGGTACGGGCCTGTACAGCATACAGTTCTGAATGTTAGTGTGCCTTTTTGTTACAAGAAGTTATTTAATATTTTAAGTTGCCGAGTAAGGCGCTGCTTTTAAGATAAAGCTTGCCTTTTTAGAGGCAGTCTTTTCTGCGTAACTAGATGAGAGTCTGTCCATTGCGAATGATGTGCATTTTTATCTGTATGTTTTTTTAATCATCTAGTAGAAAACCCTCCTGTGTAGTTTAATTTTTCCTGGATTGTGTATGTGACTCATCTTATGAAGGTGTGGGTTATGTGGCTGATTTTATTATGTATGCACAAACTACTTAGTGGTATATAGGATATAAGACCTAATCACTTTGGTGGTTGTCAAGTTCTTTTGTCCGAAGGCTGCCATAAAATGCAATCCATTGCATAATCATGCTAACTACGGAGTATTTAGTCTTTTCTTGTCTTGCTATTAATTTTGATATGGAATATCGGTTATCCAGGCTTATTTTGCTGGGGAGCGTATCGGAGAAGGAACCGGTGTTAAAAGAAAGGAAGCACAAAATATGGCTGCAGAGGCAGCTTTGATGAATTTGGCTGGTGAGACCCCCCACCTGGATACTAAATATGTAAATAGGAGTATATTTTTTCTTCTGTGCTGCCTTCTTCATTGTCCGCTAATACACTTGGGAGCTTAGTATATATCCTTCTTTAGTTTGCAATTGCTCATACTATATACGAGTAGTACATACTCCTCCATTCCAGTGACTCAAAAAGTAAGCCCCATTCCGCAAATTCCCCTCACAGAACACATAGTTATACTCATGTTTATATTAATTGTTTTACACGAATCATGTCTGCCTTTTCAATCTTCTAATTAAAAAACATGTTGCAAATGTTTTGAAAACATGTATAGTGGCCGACTGGCCGGTCCGTCTCTATTAAAAAGTAAATTCACTTCAAAATTTCACATGATTAAATGACAAGTAAAGGAAAACCTCATTTACTTAAGCAACAATTTAAGTGCGTCATTCAAGTAAAGGGCAGGAGATGGGACTTCTTCCTATGCTGTAATAGTCTAACCAAAGCCGAGGTCAATTACAAGCATTCAAAACATGCTAAGAAGAGATCACGTCATCTTTTATCCGTTTCTTGGTTTCTTGGTGCCTTGTGAATCTGTGATTATGTTTTGACGGGTTTCATGTATTTTTAATCTCTCCTGTCGATGCCTGCTTTAGCATGGTGATGCTGTAATGCTATGAGCCTATGATCAATACTCAGAAAATTTCATATGATTTCTCGTACCCTTGGCATTTTCTGTTAGTGATTCCGAGGTTATAATCCACAGATCGATACTTGAGCCACTTGAAGTCAGATTCTCCGCAGAGTGACATGACTAAGGGTCAGAGTCCCAATAACATTGGGCACCCAAGTGATTCACATTCTCCTGGTGATAGTGCCTTAGCTAAAGAGGAGACAATACCTTCAATTGAGCCAACAAAACCAGACTCTAGTGTGGATGACTCTGGAAACTCCACGAGCCCAGTTTCAGCTCTTAAAGAATTGGTAGGTGCCAATAAATTGTATTCGTACTTGTGTTTGTTCTGACAACACGTTTTTATAACTCTGTTATTTTTATGCTCGACTTGCTGATTGTTATATATTTGACAGTGCACGAGGGAGGGCCTAGGTATTGATTTTAGAGCTCCATCTACTATTACCATCCAAGGAGATGAAATTTGTGCAGAGGTACTCAATATCAATTTATGTAACTTTCAGATCCTGGGATATGAGCTTTTGATGTTTATTTATACTTTAGTCCTAAATAAGTACCAAGTGAAAATGTGCTTGGGGAAAAGTATTAACCTGAAAAATCAGATGGAGGTGTAACTAGAAATGCTGCAGTCGTTTCAATTACACTGGAGTTCCTTGGGTAGAAGCTCGGTTGCAACATCCTCTCTCTAAGTTATTTTCATTTTTGCCCTTTATATCATCAAGTGATCATGTTTTCCATCTTAATAAAATACTCGCTACTTAGTCGGCGACTTGTAATTTTTATGGTGGAGGCCACACTAATAGTTTTGATGTTAACGGGGTTCAAAGTCAGGTAACTACTCGCTAGTAATCTAGTATCACCAGTCGATGACTAATGACTTTACCAACTATTACTAAGTTGACTCACATTGCACTCGTAATTGTCTTGAGACTCTGAAGGTATCAGCTAAGTGTCATTTGTCTTAAGTAACTAATCATTACTATCATTATATTTGATGCAGGTGAAAATAGATGGGCAACTCGTTGGCAAGGGCACGGGATTGACATGGGATGAAGCAAAGTTACAGGTGTGAGCTTTTCCTGGTGAAGAAGTCTAATGCTGTATTCATTTTTTATTGAGGTTTTCTGTGTCTTGCTATTCTTTAGGCTGCAGAGAAAGCTCTTTCAAGTCTCAAGTCCATGCTTGGTCAATTGAAACGTCCTGCTTCTCCAAGGTTAGTGTTTTTTGTTTGGTTTTAAAGGAATTAAACTTATTTTTATGGGTTTTTTCTTCTTTTCCCGGATAATTACTTCACGATTTTCTGTAACAACTAACAAGATCTTAATGTCTTTCGCTTGTGATAGACAAGGATTTTGTTTTTATTTCTTTTGTTTGTATAAAGCGAATATAATTTAAAAATTCTGGAGATTTGCTGTTCGACGATGTTATTATACTTGTAACCTTTATTTTGGATTGAAATAAGTCCCAATGTCAATCTTAATGCTGACGGGTTTCTAACCCAGCTCATGCGTAGCACCGCTAGCATGTTTTCATGGCGTTAGGTAGCTGATATCTACCAGTTGTGGTTTAAATGTGTGAAAAGTGCAATTCTTGATTTTGTCTGAATTGCAGTTCTTTGGAAGGGATTGCCAGCAAACGCTTGAAGCCGGACTATCCTCAGGTTTTACAGCGAATGCCATCTTCAATATATCCGAGAAACGCTTCTCCTGTCCCTTGATAATTGGTGTATATATAACCTATTATTTTCCCCTGAGAGAAGGAAGGGGTTTAAGAAAACGATCCCCGATTTGAAGATGAGCTCAGATAATGTTTGCCCATGTCAATGGTAAGATTTAATGTGATTGCAAATTGGAATCAGAGCCCCCTTTGACTTCCTCTAGATTTTGCTGAACAAGACAATGGGCTTTGCTGATCGTATCCGATCGTCGTGGATATCTAAGAGCAGACTTTCCATTCCAGGCTCTGATCACGCTGGAGTCACAGACCCACATTGTTGCTGTTCATGAATGCTGCGAGTGCGGAGTGTCAATCTCCAAGCGTTAAAGTGTCGGGTGAATGCACATCCAGGCAATAGATTTCCGATTGCATGTAGGATGTTGCTGGCAAAGAAACAGTCACAGTCGCCTTGTTTCTTTGTACTTTTTCCGATTTAGGTGTCGTCCCTTCTTGCATGCAGATCATGGGAGATCCAACTTTTTTGACGTGACAGAAAATATCCAAGTGCTGATGCTTCTGGTTATTTCCTTCTATTCGGTCGGAATTCGGGGTGACAACTGACAACTAACCAGATTTGGAAGTCGATCTCTGTTGAATCCGACCTGAATGTGTGTGGTTAAGGATATAGACCGAACAATGTGGGGTTCTACCGATCCGAATTCAGCTGGTCAAGAACAGAAGTAGAAGTCAAATGAGGTGCAATAGTTTTTATAAGACCGTGTGTGGTTAAGGATATAAACCGAACAATGTGGGATACAACAGATCCGAATTGAGCTGGTCAAGAACAGAAGTAAAATGAGGTTCAAATGTTATTATAAGACTGTTGTATGATCTTATGATCGACTAGCCGTCGAAGCATATATTGCTCTTAATTACTTTTTTCAGTGTTAAATGTCAATTTGTGATTTTATTACATCCATTCTTGTTTGTGACGACAAAGTAACTTGTGACATCTCACAGCCGCCTTTTTTTTTTTTTATTTTTTTTTTTTTTTTTTTGATAAGGAAAGGAAACTAGATTGATAAAAATCAACCTAAAACATCCTTTCGGA
>JAYMSF010000387.1:0-16531 GCA_036897335.1 Silene vulgaris | reverse complement strand
GTTTTTAAAAAAGTGTGAAAAGAAAAAATTTTTAACCCTTTTTTTTTTTTTTTTTTTTTTTTTTTCTATTTGCTATGGGAAAGTAGCGCAAATGGTAAGCTATGGCTTGAGAGCGATCCTCTGCCTTTTGACAGTGGGTAGATTAGTCTAGTTAGGCCATTTTTTTGCAGTATTCACTCCTACAAAGAATCATCAAGTGACACCACCTATAATCTTTATGATGCAAGTAATAACACACTTCCCCATGTATTTAGATATGCTGCAGGTGCATAGTTTTATGCGGATTTTTATGATAGACGCTTGTATTGTAAATTTGCAGCACTTTCTATGTTCTGTTTGGTGTTTGTGTTTATTGCTTGTTCCACAGTTACAGGTTGGTGAAAGCAAATCAAATGGGGAGATAATTAATTTTTTTCCCCATTATGCAGGATTCAGGAGTTCATGCTTTGTCAAATGTTTGTCATGTAGATGTAGAGCGAATTAGTAAGAGGAGACCAGATGAAGTGGTATGTTATCTCTAAGAAATCTTAGTTTCCACGTGCTTGAAATCTTTTGAACTTTTTAGTTCATACTCTTTGTACATTGAGACATGCATTGGGAAGTTTTAGGTTTTATATTTTATAGTCATTATTTTATTGCTATGCGACAACCTTTTCTCAAATTTGTCACGTGGACAGGGAAAATATATATATGAAAAATTACCAGCAAACAGTGTCGTTCTTTATGCTAACTTTTCAAATTCTTTAGACTAACGACCATTATTTACTTTTGTATAGACCTTTCATAGTTCCTTTCAAAAAAAATCTCATTTATACAAACAACAATGACAACAGTACTTAGTGTGTTATACCCGTTGGCATGGCTTTGAGGAAGGGGTGTAAGGTAGTTTAAGCCTTGAGAGTGAATGTGTCCTGCCACTATAAATAAAAGGCAACAACCTTTAGTTCGGCACTAATATCTAAGTTTCATTGGAAGTGGAATTTAGAAAATGAGTAGCTTTTGATTTCTGTTCTAGAGTTCATGCAACTTGAACAAACTTTAATAGTTAAGCCCTTGAGTAACCATGCCTTTTTTATCTTTATGTTTCGTCTTGCAGTTGGAGCCTCATGAACCTTCCACTGTTCAAAAGGCCGTGAACCATTATCTTCAGGTAGTCCAGTTCAGTTTCTAAAGAATAGGGTTCATACTTCATAGTTTAATTGTGAACAAGACCCGTTTATTTTACCTTTATTTGTTTTTATTTGGCCTTTTCTTCCTACTCATCCCCTAGTTTTTTTTTTGTTTAAAAATTGTAGCATCGAGTTGTTTTTGGTAAAGCTGGGCAGCTTCGTAAGTAGCTTATTGTAGTAGGTTTTGTCATATTGTGAAGCAATTTGGCTATCGATTTGCTGCGGGACAGGTTCAAACAAAAGCATCTACTGCCCATGCATAACTTTTGACAAATAAATAAATGTGACATCTTTGATTTTTGTGATCCAATGTTCATTAAGGATTCAACTTTGTTCTATTCTTTCTGCAGTACTCTGCTGGTTTGATCATTGTAGTATCGAGTTGTTTTTGGTAAAGCTGGTCAGTTTTCGAACTAGGCTATGTGCTTGATGTTGCTCATGTGGTAAAGTAATTTGGCTCCAGATTTACTGCGGGACAGGTTTAGACAAAATTATCTACCACCCATGCGAAACTTTTGTCAAACAAATATGCGTCTTTGATTTTGTTGATCAATTGTTTACAAAGGATTCATCTTTGGTCTATCTTTCGGCCGTGCTCTGCTTGTGGCAGCCCAGGTTTGCACTTGTGAGGAATTTCCTTGCATTGCAAGGGGCTATTTTTACAATAACTTAACCTTAGTGCCTCAAAGGTGGACTTTACAAAAGGGCATAAAGTTTGTCTGCTTTATTCAATTTCAAAGCCATCAAATATTGTCTCTGGTTCCTTAGAAAATTAGAGAATTCTATCTCTCAGGGAATTTTTTTGATATCGAGCAAATCCAGCAGTTAACAAATAAACAAATGAGTGTAAACATTTCGAAGTAAAAACCAACCAACATAGTAGATATGACTATATGAGTATGCTTGGTGCTCGTTTAACGCCATTAAAATTGTTCATGCGTGTGTTGTTGGTTGAGGATTCGTGGCAATCTAGGAGAGCATCTAAGGAACTAATCTAAGAGTGAGGACGATGACACTGTTAATGCTATTCTTTGGTAAGTTTTGAAAGATATGAGGCAGGCCTAGGTGACGAGTGCTACGATGACACTGTTAATGCTATTCTTTGGTAAGTTTTGAAAGATCTGAGGCAGGCCTAGGTGACGAGTGCTTTACCAAAAGCACGCGCCTTATGGACATTGTTTTTGCAAACAATCATGAACTTAATAATTTGTTGTGCAACCATGTCTTTTTTGTCGTTGTTGAGGGTTAACATCTTTGTTACTTGGACTTAGTTGAAAGTACCTGTGTACGTAATAAAGTTTCGAATTGCAGTGTCCATGTCCGAGTGTCGAACACGGTACATGAGATAATATAAGGGGTGCTGTAGGCGCCTTTTGGCATTTTGGTTAATTCCTTTGCGCCTAGGTAGATAGGTGCACCAAAGGGGATTTTTGTTTTTCTTAAAGTAAGACCTGAAAGCAGGTGGAGAATTTGAATCGTACCTTTTCACACAAACAAGACATTTGGCTTTTTAGCGAATTATTATTTGTGCACCTTTTGTTTAACACTTCAGCTATAACATCTTTTAATTGTAATAAGATACTCTTTTATTTCTCTGTGTGGCAGAAAGAAGGCGGTGATGTTAAAATCATTGATGTTCGTAAGGTTCCATCTGATTTTCATGCTAGATATAGGGCCCAAGAGCGCACGTAGGTATTTGTTTTTATCTTTTCAGATGTTGTGTTCTACAATAAGTGAACTACTCTTTCTTTCATCTTATAAAGTACTCTATTAATGAGTCTCAAATATAAACAACATAGATACCTTATTTTCTATGTATTCAGGCATATTTCTACTCCGGTGCCCCTCTTTATTTTTTAAAATATTTCTTGATTACTTTTACTATCCCATCTAGTATGAAAAGGCAGGCCTTATACCATCACTGAGACACCAAATCGCTTGTGGGGCATTAGGTGCGCCTTGTACACTGAGTGCAACTAGTGAGAGACACAATTACGTACTGTAATTATTATTTTATTTTCATTTACAAAGCTCTTCCTTTTGCCCATCTTTACGTGAGAATTTTTTTGGAACTATGAACTTGTTTGAAGAACAGCGTTTTTTTTGGCTTTTCTGACATTACACATGCATTGCGCTCTAAAATATAGGACAATTATACTCTCCATGTAGGTATTACTATCGTCTGTTATCGGGCCCAGATCCCTTATCGACGTTTGAGAGAGACCGAGCATGGCATGTTCCTGAAGAATTGGATCTTCGAGCAATGCAGGTAGGTTTTCAGAGTTTTGTGTTGCAAGTTATGCTGAGTTGGTAGGTTTCCTTATATGCGTGCATTCACGTAGGACGCGTGCAAGATTCTTGTTGGACACCATGATTTTAGTTCATTCAGAGGTGCTGCTTGTCAGGTACTCCCCATCCATCCTCCATTAACAAGCACATTTGATAAAATCAGAGGCAAAAGCTTATACATTGTGTGACCTTTCCATCATCACATGATTTCAGTAACCCTTAAGCAGCTCCAGTTATTGTTTTATTTTGTGATGTTTAACAGGCAAGTTCACCCATAAGGACACTAGATGAATTTTACGTTCTCGAGTCTACATCCTTTCCATATTTTCCATCCAACCCAGTGCCGAAAGCAAGCGATGATGGTGCACAAGATTCTTCCACGTGTTTAGATCATCATCCTGAGACTGATGCAAAAAATATTGATTCCAAGGACAATGGAAAATTTTCCAGCCGCTCTGGTCAAGAGTTTGGTGTTAAAAGAGGACATCGTTGCTTGATAGTAAAAGCACGCGCACGCTCTTTTCTGTATCATCAGGTTAGTAGTTGTCCTTTGAGAAATAGGTCTCTTTCAAATTTGTTCCAGTTTGAAAGAACTCGCTTTGGTTTAGCTGATTTAATATTTCCCAGCAAATAACATACAAACTAATCTTATTGACAGACTTTTTTTGCTTTTCACAAATATCGCGATTCATTTACATCAACTAATCTCTATGAGCTTTTCTCAGGTGAGGTTGCTTGTTGGTGTGCTCAAGTGTGTTGGCACAGGACATTTAACGGTCGTCGATGGTGCGTTTTTCCCTACAGTCCTTTTTTCTTAACCTTGTAGCTTACTTTCAGTTTTTATTTCCTCTTTTAATAGTTTTTTTTTATGGATTGGGTTTGCAGTTGAAAGAATCCTGAATGCAAAGAATGTTGCGGCAGCAAGTCCCATGGCCCCTGCCTGTGGCTTATACTTGGGCCACGTCAAGTATGATCTTTGATGGACACAAATACACAATCACCTCTAGTTTTCGGGCATTAAAACAAGGTCATTATTAAAGCTCACATGTTCGTTGTTGGTATTGTCATACTGCTGTTCTCTTGGAATTTCTACAATTAAGATAAAAATTCGTAGATTAAACGAAAATTCATTGATTAAATGGAGCCGGTTTGAGGGGTTAGGAACAGATACCCTTAAAGGTTGTAGTAGTTCGTCTAGGATCAGACCAGACACCAAATCTCCGTTCCTCCCCTAATGAAAATAATGTTTACTTCTGTTTCTGTCTTGCAAGAATGATGATGTAGAGAATGCCGAGGCCTTTATCAACAAAGTTTCATTGATGGGCTCCATAGGTAGAAGTGAAGTATTAAACTTGCAGTATACGCTATGTTTGGCAAGGATCCTAGACATGCGAAGAAGAGTTTTGGACGCTGCACTATGCTACTATAGTATATCTCTGATTGAGCAGCGGCAAATTGGTGATGAGTATGCACAGATCATAAATCAAACTTAGCCGTAATGGTAATGTATTGAAGATGTTCTGTACATACTCATCACCAATTTGCCGTTGCTCAATCTGAGATATACCATAATAGCATAATGCAGCGTCCAAAAATCCCCTTCGCATGTCCAGGATCCTTGACAAACATAGCTTATACTGCAAGTTTAATACTTCACTTCTACCTATGGAGCCCATCAATAAAGCTTTGTCGATAAAGGCGTCTGCATTCTCTACATCATCATCCTTGCAAGACAGAAACAGAAGTAAACATTAAGTATTTTCATTAGGAGATCAATATTTCAACTTAGAATTTAAGGCATTCGACTTCCCCATTATTCGATTAGCAATCTGAATAGTAATTTAGAAAGTATTAGAATGCTGGTGTTGACTGTTATTTGTTCTGATCTAATATGACATGATCTGCATAACTGGTATTTCAATACGAGGATTTTCTAAAACAAACCCTATACTAATCTTCTTCAAAGTGGTATTGGTCGTATTTATGATCTAAAGATTACATTGTGTTGTCCGATTTTGAGATCAATATTAAAACCGACATTGTCGATTTGCTTCTCCATTGGCTGTCGGCACGTCTAAGATTCCCAATAGATGTACAGCTTACAGCTTGTAGCTGACATTTTCAACAGAGCTATGGGGATAATCATTGTTTACGGGTCTCTTTGTGATGTCGTAACAGTAACGCACGTATAGTGGTTTGTATGGCAAATTGGCAATGTGCCTGTTTTTTTAATTTGTAATATTGGCTAGTACCTATCATGACACTTCAGAGATGAGAATAACCTTGTCACACCAACCGACTTTCGGGTGTATGGAGTATTTGATTAGAATCGTGTCCGTCTATTTCTTTGGAAGAAAGGGAGGGTTTGTTCACGAATAAATGGTTCCGAAAGAAATAAGCCAATGCCAAGTAATTGGGCGCGTAAAAAGACTAGTTCTAAACGTGTCCTTGCTAGTTGTTACTACCTCTCAGCCGGTTGCTATGGCCTATGAGTTCTTCCCGCTTGTGTAATTGAGTCGTTTTGAGCTCGAACTTAGATACTCTCAAGATCGATTCAGAAATTTAAACTAGAATCCGGGTTTCCCTTGCAATTTATTACGCCTAAAACAATTAAAACTTGAACTTTGCTTGAAGACGTTTCGAGTAAAATCTTAGATAATACTCTGTATGATCATAATAGCTACTACAAATATAACAGATATTCGAATATGCAAAATAAATTTTAATAAAAGGGGTCCAAATGATCGCTTCTTATTCATGTCTTGTTGAGCTCGGGCTTGAATTGGATTTGTTCAACTCAACTCAAGCTCGGACCTGTGATCGTTTTGACTGAACTTGATTCCGAGCTAAAATCATTTGACGCCGCCCTTAATTACGCCTTCCTCGACGGACATACACACAATTCAAGCACTCTTTATCTATCTGTACTTCTGTAGACAAGGTTCACACTTATTATTTTAACCTGTCACCCAATTATGCATGGTGGTATACCCGTCGTCGCTATCTTACAGGAAATGTCACTCGTTTTATTTTATTTTATTTTATTTTATAATATCGAGAATTCTATATAAGAATCGGAAGAATTGATCTAAAAACGAGGCCAAACAAAAAAAAAAAAAACAAATTTGGCAGGTATTTGGACAAAACAAATACCTAAGAAATTGTGGAGAAATGGGAAGTTTAATATATGAAAGTCCTATAAGAAGATCAACAACAGCAGCATTGCCTCTGCTTTGTTTGAATCACATCTCTTATGTCTGTAAATCTGTTCCTGATTCTGTCAGATTTTATGTTGATGTCTTGGGTTTTGTTCTTATCAAACGTCCTTCTTCTTTAGACTTCGGCGGGGCTTGGTACGTCACTTTTTACGCTTCTAGTACCTCCCGTCTTCATCATTTGTTTAACTTTCGGTAGATAGTTGAGACGAAAAAAGTATATAAGTAGCATTGCATTCATTCCTATTAGCATTGAGTATTTAGTATTTACCCTGGATAGAATTTGTATAAAACTGGTTTACAGGTTGCGAGATATAAAATTTTTGTCGTGTTATAATTACAACTTACAAGTTATTCTGTAAGACTGTTGTATGATGTTCAATGACCTTTTAATCCGCGTTCACCTTATTTACATTCATCATTGAATAAATAATTTTTTTTTTTTTTAGATTATTTTACCTTGTTGCTAATTCGCTCGCTAAATTTTCAAACTATATTTTACGCAAAATAGTAATTTTAATGTATTTATATTTTTCAGGTTGTTCAACCATGGGATAGGCATCCATTTGTTAGCATCGGCCAATAACTCGCAACAAAAGACGAGGAAGATCATAAATCCAAAGGACAATCACATATCGTTCCAATGCTCGGACATGAACGTCGTGATTGAAAAATTAGAGGACATGGGAATCGAATACGAGACGGCAATAGTCGAAGAAGATGGCATTAAGGTTGATCAACTTTTTTTCCATGACCCAGATGGTTACATGGTTGAGATATGCAATTGTGACAATATTCCTGTTATTCCTCTTTCTGCTTGCCCTCTTAAAAGACTATCCATTTAATAGTACTAAATTTCGATGTCACGTTGGTCATGGTATTAAATCTCGGTTTTGGTTTGGTTTGAATTTGGTCGTTTTTTGTACAAGAACAAGGTCTTAGACTCCTAGAATAAGATCGTAATGTTTAGTATTATAAGCGTGTGACGGATGACAAACATTTCAAGATAGAATGTAAAATTATGTGACACCAGTTGAGTGAAATATAAAATTAATTTTTTTTTTTTTTTTTTTTTTTCCGTTTTGAATTAAAACGAAAAAAAAAAAATCGATGATGATATTGAGTAACATATTTCATATCTATATGACTATATTACATCATTGTCAGTAGTAAATCTAGGATACAAAGGAATTGGTGGAAAGCTTATTCATGTGACTCGGTCATTTCTTTACGTTTGCTTTTACACAAGGCCAATGAAGAAAAGTGAAAAATACAACTTGTAAATTGGACGATCGAAGTTACCAACTTTTACATGCTAAAAGCATAAACGTAAGTAAATGTCTTAGACATCCAAATAACAAAGGAAACGTAAAGAAATGAGCGGGATAAAAATTGTACTACATGAGTTTAATAGGCATGCATGATCTTAAGGAAGGGAACGTGCGTGCATGGTAGGCACTTATTTGGTGTTGATGATGAAAAATTAGACTGGTTTAAGGAATAATGTGGATGAGATCATGAGAATGATTAAAGAGTAGATTTTTTGAGAGACGGTGTCAATCATGCACATTACATTATTTGTCTTGTATATCAATTTCAACTTTGAAGTACATTACGAGAATAATATATGCTACCGGATTCGATAATATCAGTAACACAAACTCGCTTTCCATTAAAATTGGCATAAATGATTGAGCTCTCGTAGACTCGCAGTAGTTACTAGACTATAGCAATTAAAATTACTTTGTAGTAAATATATTTGCCTTTGAAATTGTGATGGATTAGGGCACTTGAATTTGAAAACGATTACATTTAAGGGAACTCCAATTCAATTAAAATTTGTTGACTCACGTCGATAAATCAATCGATATGAATTAGCTTAATAACATCATGAATAAGATTAATTTAACATTAGCATAAAATCACCAGTACACAGACGTAAAAGAATTAAAAGCTACTAATTTGATAACTTGACACGATAATAATCCAAACGGAACTTGATCTAACTCTTCGCCGACTTACCGAGAACATCCAAATTTGTCATGAACTATGATTACTCGAATATGCTAATTTCTCGACACAACCCAAACCTAAAACAACTCAACCTGCATGAACCGACTCATAACCAACTTGAGTGACCAATTGCCAGTTGCCACCTCTCAAAATACAATTTTTTTATGTATGGAAGAACAAAAGAGAGAGACCTTTCATTGTTGTTCACATCTCGACAGACCGGTATAAGCCGTTAAAAAGTAAAATTAGCCACCATTAAAACAACCACCATTTCCACCATTATCAACCCTAAATCCCCAAATCAATTTCAATCATCTTCAATCAACCTTCATCAATGGCGAACTACGAGGTATCACAAGACCTCATCAACAAACTCCAGATCGCACTTCGCAAAGAATCCGGCATTTCTTCCTTCAATTCCTCCGATCATCCTCCACCTTCATCGTCACCGTCGATTCTTCGAGACGCCATTGCCGCCGTCGGATCAAATGCGGAAGATGCTCCGCGTTGTCACGGCTGTAATGGCGAGCTTCTTCTAGGGTTTGATTCTACCATTTGTGTCTTTTGTGGTCGTTTTCCGAGCAATTTTCATGGCGGAGCTTCTCCAAAGCCGATTTCTTTCGTTTCGACTTTCGGATATCAGTGGTTTTTACGCTCTCTTTCGCTTGATGGATCAGTGAGTGTAATTTTAGTAATTTTGTTGATGGTTTTGTTATTTTGTTGATTTTGATTTGATTGATTTGCAGTAATTGTTAGTGTAGTCGTAGTGGCGGAGCTAAGATTTGAATTTCGGGGATGAAATGTGGATTGTAAGTCCGAATTAGTGATGCATTAAAGTCAATACCTCTGTGAAGAAGGAATTCTATAATTTCAGCTTAAAAGAATATTTTTTTCGGTCCCAGTCATTTGTTTACGTTTTATATTCTTTGTGAGACGTATTTTGATGAAAGGTAAACAGATGACTAGGACGAAGCGAGTCAATACCTCTGTGAAGAAGAATGAAAATCCGAATTAGTAATGCAAATTATGCAATATAGGGTCCATACCCTTGTGAAGAAGAATGAAAAGCCAAATTAGTAATGCAATAGAGTCCATACCTTGAACTCTCGAAGAATGAAAACGAACACTTGCGAAATAAAATGTGAATTCAACTTAGGAGTTCGTCGTTTTACTTTGCCCAAGGGAAAGTAGGCAGCAACTTGTCTAGCTCCCCTCGTTCCAGCACTGTCAATTAGCCTTTCGAATTCAGTTGATAATGCAATCTGTACTGTGGGATTCTACAATCTACATTTGTGGTGTAGTTATTAGGTTTGCTTGGTTGAAAGCAAGCACAATTACGGCCTCCATCGTGTAGAAAAATGGTGGGAAATGAATGAGAGAAAGAGGACTGGTGGGGGAGGGTAAAAGACATCAGTTGATGTGATAAGAATCATCCGATAGTTTCTTCTATAGATCTACTATTACATGATTTGTTATTCCTAATTAGGTTATTCGGAGTATATCTCGAGATTTTGGTGTTGACAGTATACTCAATTCACTTCAGTTCAAGTCCAGTTATTTTGTAAATTTTAATGTTCGGGAGAAAGTGTGCTCCATTAGTGTTTTCTGTGACTAGTGAGTTAACATACGTATTAATGCATTGTGTATCTCATAAAAATGAACATTTATCTTGGAAAGTTAGTTGGTTTGCGAGGTTGTAGTGTGAAGCTATGAACATTTGTTTATTTTATGGTATTTCTGGTAGTGCCTGTTATCTTTGTTCCGTATCATGTTAATTTGCATGCTGACGTGTTTAAACTACCTTGTGTGATGGATGGAATTTGTAGGAGAGTGTAGAGCGACCAATTGAAGGAGAAAGTGAGTCGGGTAGGGGACGAAATGCAGTGACAAACGAAATCCCGCTTTCTGCTTTGCTTGACCTGCAGCTCAAATGGCCCGATGAGTCAAACAGATTAGGCCTGGGAAATGAAGAGGGTAAACCATCTACGAATTTGGTTGGTGTGAATTTCGAGGAGCTTTTTCAAAGGGAAGGAAGTAGTGAGAGTGCTGCTACTACTTTGAATGAGAAGGAAGCGGCAAGCAAAAAAGTTGAAATTAAAGAGAGTACTACATTTACAGGACATAGTAGTCTTAGTTTG
The DNA here is from genome assembly GCA_036897335.1 of Silene vulgaris. Taxonomy (NCBI): domain Eukaryota; kingdom Viridiplantae; phylum Streptophyta; class Magnoliopsida; order Caryophyllales; family Caryophyllaceae; genus Silene; species Silene vulgaris. Next base: position 5,707 of record JAYMSF010000387.1, on the reverse strand, counting down.
TTCGAAAAACCACAGACAGGATCCCTGGAGGGTGAAAATGATGAGTCTGATTGGGCAATTGAGTTTCAGTCTGCAAATGCAGACGTTATAGTTGATACTGGATTTCGAATGGCTTCAACAGATTGGCCTCATAAACAAGAGGACTCAGCAAACATTGCGGTGTTTGAAGCTTTTTCCACGAGTGATACTGAATCAAAGTCTGAGCAACCTTTTGATTTTAAGCAATCTGAAAGGAACATGTCAGTAAATGATGGTCAGAAGGGTGTGGAAACAATTGATGCCTCATTTGATTGGTTGCCTGCAGCCGATATACAGACAATAAGTGACAAGAGAGATCCACCTCTCAATGACAAGTTGGATGGTGATGACTCTACTAACTGGGATGAATTTGGGATGTTCTCAGGTGCAGAAAATAATCGAGGAGAACAACTAAGTGCCACTTTGACTGGAAGTGAGAGTGGTGGAGGATTTAACATAGATGATTCATGGAATGATTTTACCGGATCAGTGGGATCAGGACATGCCCAACTTGAAAACAACTTGGATGTGCATAAACCAGTGTATGGTGTTGTTGATGAGTTTGCTTTATTTGGTCAAGGAGGCATGGAACAACTAGATGTCCATGTGGAAAGCTCGCTGAGTAAGACCAGCAATCAAGGTGAATCACTTGGGCTTTCGGGAAATAAAGAAGTTGGTGATACTTTTGATTTATTGAACGGTTTCAAGAGCTCTAGTATTGGGGATAAGTCACTTGATGTATGGAGTGATTTTGCTCTGTCAACTGGCGCTGTCAATAGCAAGTCAATTAATAACGACTCTTCAACTGCGGCAATGAGTGATTTTTCAAGCATAATGATCACTCATGCAGATCCCCCCCAAAATGGTGAAACTAAATCTGCTGGAAATCATATGGAGAACGATGATGATTTTGGTTCCTGGAATGATTTCGGGAGCTCGTGGAAACAACCAGATAGTAGTTTTCCAGAATTAAATCTCACAGGGTCGAGGCAAGATGAATTTACAAACGGAAAAGATGTTAACCTATTGTTGGTTGAGGACAAGAGCTCACACAATTCTTTGAGTAATATCGGTTGGTCAAGATCCATGTTAGAACAACCATCACATGCTGTTGAAATAGAACCATCTGAAAGTAAATCAACTTACGAAGACGGTGATTTGTTTCTTGGATTAAATGACAAGTCTACTAGCGTAAATGATGAAGAGGTTGATGCATGGACCGATTTTACAAGCTCAAGTAACGGGCTACCAAACAAGTCCCATAGCACCAATGTTATCCAGGAACCCATTATCCATGATCCATTTGGTGAATGGAATTTAATTAACAGCGCCTCTGATAATGAATCTAGTAGGGTCACTGCTGTGGACAATATTCCTCAAATAAACATGTTCAGCACGGATGTGGATTCACACGTAGGATCTAACAGCTTCATGCACCAAGATCCATTCCTGGGAATGTTAACTGACCGAAATGGTTCTCCAAAAATAGCAAGTTCTCAAACCGAAGTGCCTAATTTGATCAGGTGAGTGCATTATACTTTAAACTAATACTGTATGATAAATTGGAAATGTGAACGTTGTTCTTATGTGATGTTGATTGTCTAAGTCTGTTGGTCGTCTTAGGCATTGCATACATCACCAACATAGTGAACCATTGGAGGGTTATACGTTGTTCGTCTTCAATGTTTATACGTTAATCTAATACGAAGTTTGATATATTGGAAATGTCAAAGATGTTATGCTAATAAATCTGTTCTTATGTGCTGTAGGACGGAGCACCAGGATGTTGAAGCCGGTGAGCTTAACAGCGTAAGTGGAACTGCCTTCAAGGAAGGATCTGATCAGAAGTCTCCCGTTGTCGAAAATTTAATCTCAGAGATGCATGACCTATCCTTCATGCTTGAAAGTAGCCTATCAATTCCTAACCCTGGTACATGATGCTTTGTTTTTATTTTCATTTTTTATTTTTTTTACGTAATATATACACCATACGTGATCTTTTGGGAGATTTTACTAGTTCCCTGAGAATAGATGTAGTTATGTTTATTGACGTTTTCGTTGCGTGTGTAATTCTGGATGTATTTGATGAAATTGGCTTTAACTTAAGTGCAGCACAATGTACATAACTACATATGCAGCACATGTTTTTGGTTTTAATTAGATTTCTGACCTTGGTAACCAGATTGCCAGTAAACTGGTTATGGTGTGTGTATTTCGTCCGCTCGAGCAAGTTCATCAAGTACTTAATTAATTATGAGTAATTGTGTTTGGCAAATTAATTAAAACATCTACAGTAGCTCACTTAAACTTTAGTATATTTAGTGATCATTTCAGGTGTGTTGCACTACGAAATTCCTCGCAAATAGATCTGTAACTAGGCTGTAAAGCTATAAGGCGATAACTTTTTCTACTACACTGTTTAGCTTGACAGTGTTGAAGTGAGACGGTGCCAGAGGAGATTATGTAAAGGGTTAACACTAAACAAGTTCCCATCTGAAACCGTCTCTTATAAGCTAAACATAGTATACCCGATGACTTGATTGGTTGGTTAAATAGTAGCATCGCTCTCCATAAAAAGCATGTTTGTTTGTTACTGACTGACACACGAAACAAATATTGTCACAAATGAACAAGATATCGGGGAGTTGTCTATACGTAACTCATAAATTTTGATGCGGGCCTTTTCCATATAAAAAGGGAACCTTTTATTACAATAGAAGCAGAACTTTTGTGAATTATGCAAGAATCAAACTGGACTGGCTCCTCTTTTTTGTTCTCTTTCAAGGATATCCGAGATTCCCCGCTCATAATACAAGAATAACCGAAAAGATAGCACCTATTAACAATGCTTCACCCACACAGCTAGCCTAAGTAAACTTTAGTCTTTGAGTTCGTCCTTGGGGTCAATGTTGCGCCATATGAACCCGAGGCTGCTACCCATGATGTTCATTAGAACAGCAGAAAGAGCCGGGGGTAGCGCAACCAGTGGTGAACTGAAGTGAGAAGCTGCTAACACCACTCCTAACGATGAATTTTGCATTCCGACCTGTAATAACCAAGGCTTTGTCAAATCAGGTTGAATTCAGAAGGAGTTCTTGCACCACAACTTAAAGCCTAAAATCATGTCCAGTGATTTTCTTTCTCTTCTTTGATGCTTTAAAGTTTTAGTCAAAACTAGAGCGAGAGAGTCTCATGTAAAACCGTTTTACATGTAAATCCAATAATAAATTACTGTAAGTAGTTACTTTAGGGATATATTTAAGCCAATTAACTTGTGGTTTTATACTACTCGTAATACTTAGTGTAAAACCGCCTTACACAAGTATTAATGTTTTTTAGAAAAACAAGCAAAGGAATGCAAACCTCAATGGATACAGCTCGTCTCTGAGTTTCTCCATAGCCACAAATAGCTGAAGCTACATACCTATAATAAGTGTCAGCACGTCAGTTGTATTCGATCTCAAACAAATGAGTCATTGAAAATGTCTTTGAACTGGACTTTGTCAAATTAATGAGTTGGTGATTTTGTTGAGTTTTTTTTCGAACAGGTAATGGCAATGGTTTGGTTTATGTTCGCTTCGGTTGAATTTTAGGGGCTCAGAATGTGTTTCTGGACTGTTAGGTCACTTTTGACAGGTCTAATTTAAACACACATTTTACTAGTTGATCATATAATGATAGACTTCTGTAAAAAGTTGGGAAATATTACCCGAGAAAGAAACCGGCGAAGTGCAGTAGAAGTACTGATAATATCGTAACTCCAAGTTCAGAGGATAAAATTGCTTGGAGGTTGTCATATAGAGCTACATTAGACGTCAATTGTAGACTCAGCCCTGAAGTTCTCAGCCGAACAACATTTTCAGAAAATACACTGGCCAAAACAATAATACAAGAGCTGACGTGAGGGGAAAAAAAACAAGCAGAAAAAAAGCGCTTTAAAGTAACAAAGTTAAACCAACCTGCAAGCTAGCAACGATGATGTTAATACAGCAAAAAGTGGAGCAAAGGGAGTGACCGCTTTGACAGCGGTTGGGACTGTATTCTGAAAGCAGAGGCCAAGCAAAATAGGTGCAACCACCACCTGGAAAATGACAGCGTGACTCTGTTTAGTGTCATTGCCGGTTTGAATCTGTTTGATGTTTTCGGTTTTCTTTCAATCCTTCATTCAATAGGGAATAGAAATAACTTTCAATTGTTTAACTTGCTTGGATACAGATTTAGGAGGAATGCGAAGGAAAAGGAAGGGGATGGAATTGTGACGATTTCCTTCCAATCTTTCCCATGTTAAAAAATGTTTAATGAGCATGGAAGGACTGAAGGAGTAAATAGAACCCATATGAAAAGCGTGTTTGCAAAAAACTGAAAACTGAAAACGATGTTGAAAGAGCCTTGGGACATATTTCCCATTCCAATTACTTGAAAATGTTGGGGCAAAAAGAGAGATAAAGAGTTGTTGCGAGTTAAGATGAGGAAAGTATATTCAATTCACCTGCATTGTGCTAATAGAAAGCTGAACAGCATCCACAGGGACGAGAGTTCCTGCTAAATATTTGGTCAGCAGAGGAGTAACGATTACTGAAGCAAGTGTGGTGCACATAGTCATGACTATTGATAAAGCCACATCTCCACGAGCGATCAAGGTCACCTGCAACACTATTTGAACACGATGGCAGTGAGTAAATTGTTTGACAAAATAATACACTGGATAAATTAGTGAGATGCTAGCACTAGCTCAGCTCGGTTTGGGTCAAGCTTTGCTCAAGCTCGAGATTTGCCTGACTGAACTGGAGTTCAGCTTTGAGTCTATTGACCAAGCCAACAAAGAGGCCTTGTCGAACATTGTCGGTCAGTTACATCCTTGCCCGGGGTTAGATATGTACACTCATACCTTTGGCTCAACACACAGAGTTGTTTCCGGCTGACCCATAAGCCTTACCAATACAGGACACTTCCCTAATTCCCTACTGAGAAAAAGTACTCTTGCAGTTAGAGTCTTACCACATTGGAGGCGGTACCTCCGGGACAACATGCTAGCAAGACCATCCCCACTGATAATGCTGGTGAAAGCCCCATCAGTTTCGCGATCAGCGTTCCTAACAATGGCATAATGGTGTATTGTGCCACACACCCAAACAGTATCTAAAACCAAATGAAACCAAATTATACACCGAGCTATTCTCACTTGACCGTCTTAAGCTTACAACGTTGTCATTACTCATTACAGTATATCATTAAATGAACTATCTAGCATGGTAACATATCGTCCCAACTCACAAGGACAAACAGGCCAAACTTAATGCTTACGGAATCTGAACACAGATCACGAATACCACCCTCGTGACTTTACCAGCTAAGCTAAAGATCAAATTTAATGCCCACAATTTTGTTTTAGGGTGTGAATTTAATTGACGAAATTTGAACCCAAATCATTCCCCGTGACTTTACCAGCTAAGCTAAACAAATTTAATGTCGGCGAAAATGAGGAATAGGAGAACTCACAGAGAGTGGCCTTTGCTTGAACAAATTGAGCAAATCCTTGAACTCAAGAGTGACACCCATGGACAACATAATCAAGCCAAGTGACAAACTATATGAAAAAGGACCTCTATTCACAAACCATGCAAAAACAGAAGGATTAAAACATGCAACAACTCCTCCAACTGTAACATATAATGGGTACAAACTTGCT
>JAYMSF010000386.1:0-16539 GCA_036897335.1 Silene vulgaris | reverse complement strand
ATCTGTTAGTAAATATCTTTGTATTATATGTATCTTCTTGTTATAGTAGGAATATCCTTTAGAATAATTTAGTTAACATTATTAGCTTATAATTAGCCTTGTAAATACTCCGTAGTTAATTAGTGATTGTATTCTACGTATATCCTCCGTATATTGAATGGAGATAGCTACCCTAATTGGCGATTCTACAATTTACATAATCCACCTTTCTAAGGGAAAAAAGAACCTTAAAAATGATACTTCGTATAGTATTTTGGATTTGAAGTAAGCAAATATTGTATCTAAAAGAAGTGGTCTTCTAATCTTGTACGATATCGGTATACAATGTACGAGTTTATAATAATTTATTTATACTCCTAAAGTTCTAATAAGTTACTCCGTATTATAAGTAAAAATTCATTTTCAATCGAGTCAAACTTGTGAGACCGTCTCTCAGAAAACTTTTCGATCATTAATTTTCTCAACTCTTGTTTAAGTAGCAGTTAAGTTTTCTAAGAGGAAAAAAAGGGAGTCTAGTCCATAAAGTAGTGTTCTTAGCTTGTTAATGACATTTCCCTACATTCACAAGAGTTGGGTTGTTGTTAAAGGATTAAAGTAACCTTCTTTATATCTTAAGTTCTTAACATTTGTACATTAGTTTCCATTTACACATCAAATCCTCCTAAAAACACACTATTTTCAACAACTTAAGACGGTTTTAAGCGAGATATACCGATACAAAATACAAGTGTTATTTAACTTTCTCAAGTTATTGGGATTTGTGCTAAAGTTGGGATTGGTAGTAGTTGTGAACTTGCGTTGATTGTCACTTCAATTGCAAGTTGTTGTTAGTTGAGTAAGTGATTTTTCCTTGGATTTCATTAAAAATCTATTATTTTTATTATTTTTTTTTACCTTGGGAGATGTGTTACATAGTTGTACTTTAATGATTCAACTTAAGTAGACTAAAGGGTTTTGTTTTATTTTGTTTTCTTTGATTAGTTTTTCTCATTTTTTCAATGGTTTTGCAGATCTCAATGGTGTAGCAGTTTGCTAAATTGAAGGCATGAACATGGGTATGTATCATGTATGCATCAAATGTATATGTATGTGACTTTTGTTTACTATAAAGTTGCTTAATTTATTCTGAAATCACAAATTTAGCAAAATAAATTTCTGGGTTTTTGTGGGATTCATGATTGATGGTGTAATTTTGATGAATTTTGAGTATTTTGTGGAAAAAGGTGGAAACTTTTTAGGGTTTATGAATCAATTTTGATTGAGAAATCCCCAAATGGTTATGATGGAGTGTATGCAAATTAGTTTCCTGAAATGGGTTTTGATAGTTTGGTTGATTTGCTGTGTTCTTGGTTCTGAAACCCTAAGTAAGCCATGTGATTCAAGTGATCTTTTGGCATTGAAGCAAATTGTTGGTAATTTTACAAAAGGGGAAATTTTGTCAACTTGGGTTGCTAGGATTGCTAGTAAAGATTCAAATTGTTGTGATTGGGATGGTATCGGTTGCGCTGCGAGTAATGGTTCAGCCTCTAGTAGAGTAACAAGGTTGATGCTTAGAAATAAGGGTCTTGCAGGAGTTATTTCTAGCTCTATTGGTGCATTAGACCAGTTGGAAGCGGTTGATCTTTCGTGTAATGGTCTTGAAGGTGGATTGCCATCAGAGTTGTCGAAGTTGAGACGTTTGGTATACATTGATGTTAGTTATAACAGGTTGTCAGTATCAAATTTGGGAGCTTTATCGGGGTTAGATGGTGTTCAAACCTTGAATCTTTCTAGCAACTTGTTTGTGAACGGGACATTCGCTGATTTTGGGGTGTTTCCTAATATATCCGTGTTCAACATCAGCAACAATTCGTTCAGTGGGCAAGTCGATTCTCGTCTTTGTAGGTCAACTAAGATAAAGACCATCGACATATCCTTGAACCATTTCTCGGGTGGACTTTTAAGCTTTGAGAATTGTAGTTCGTCTCTTGAAGAGCTTCATGTTGATTACAATTCACTCTCTGGTGAACTTTCAAGCTTTATATATGCAATGCCGTTGTTGGAGCATCTGACAGTCTCTTGGAACAATCTCTCGGGCGAGATAAGTGAAGATATCAGTAAGCTTTCTGGTCTTAGAGCATTTATTATATCAGGAAATCACTTCTCTGGTCCTTTCCCTGATGTGCTCGGTAACTTGACCAAACTAGAGCAGTTAGCTGCCGAATCAAACCACTTTTCTGGGATGTTGCCTGCTAGCCTATCTAATTGCTCATTACTTCAAGTCCTTGATCTTCGAAACAATTCTTTCTCGGGGAATATTAACATTGATTTTACCGGACTACCCAATATCCGAGTGCTTGATCTTGCAAGTAATCGTCTCCATGGTCAAATTCCAACTTCACTTTCTAATTGCAAGGAACTTCAAACATTGAGCATTGCTAGAAATGATTTAATTGGGAATGTGCCTGAAAGTTTTAGAAACCTTACGTCTCTTTCGTTCCTCTCTTTGTCGAACAACACCTTATCCAACTTGTCAGGGGCATTAACAACTCTTCAGCATTGCAGAAACCTAAGTACCCTTATTCTAACAAGGAACTTTCATGGCGAAAATATCCCGAGAAATTTGTCAGCGTTTGACAACCTGAGGGTTCTGGCCCTCGGGAATTGTGGACTTTCTGGTGTGATTCCTGAGTGGCTGTTGAAGTGTAAGACATTAGAAGTCCTTGATTTGTCATGGAATCGCTTAAATGGCAGCATTCCGTCGTGGATTGGGAAGATGGAAAATCTGTTTTACTTGGATCTCTCTAATAACACGCTTTCAGGGGAAATCCCGGAGTCTATGATGCAGCTTGAGAGCCTGATATATTCGCATAGAAACTCACGCAACCCTTTCACAGGCAGTGGTATCCCTCTTTTTGTAAAGAGGAACCAAAGTTCATACGGGTTGCAGTACAACCAGGTCTCGAGTTTCCCGCCTTCCATATACTTGAGCAACAACAGAATAAATGGGACGATACCTCCAGATATTGGAAGCTTGAAGCAGCTTCATGTGCTGGATCTTAGCCGGAATAACATCACGGGAACAATCCCAGACTCAGTATCTAACATGGAGAGCCTTGAAGTTTTGGATTTGTCTTTCAATGACTTGTATGGATCAATACCTCCGTCACTTAGTAAACTCACATTTCTGTCAAAATTCAACGTGGCTCATAATAATCTACATGGTCCAATACCAACTAGTGCGCAATTCCAGAGCTTTCCTAACTCGAGCTTCGAGGGCAATCCTGGTCTTTGTGGGTCAACCCAAGCTCATGTTTGCACCCTATCCCAGGATATTGGGCCGGTTCATCCTTCTGGACTGAGCAATAAATTTGGTAGAAGTCGTATCCTTGGGATAACAATTGGTATTGGGGTTGGTATAGCGTTATTTTTCGCGATTCTTCTGTTCAGAATGTCTCGAAGAGAAGCCAGAGCGTCGGCAAATCAATCAGATGAGGAGAATGTCCGTCCTCCGACAATGCTGGTGCTTTTCCAGAATTCGGAATGCAAGGATCTAACAGTAGGGGAGTTACTGAAATCAGCCGATAATTTCAGTCAAGCAAATATTATTGGTTGTGGGGGTTTTGGCCTTGTTTATAAGGGTACCCTTCCGGACGGGAGCAAGGTTGCCATCAAGAGACTTTCAGGAGACTGCGGGCAGATAGAGCGGGAGTTTCGGGCAGAAGTCGAAGCATTATCAAAGGCACAACACAAAAACCTCGTTTCCTTACAAGGGTACTGTCAACTCGGAGACGACAAATTGTTAATCTATTCCTACATGGAAAACGGAAGTTTGGATTACTGGTTGCATGAGTGCATTGACGGCGTTTCTGCTCTCAACTGGACTACAAGATTGAGAATAGCCCAAGGCGCGGGTCATGGGCTAGCCTACCTGCATATGGCCTGTGAGCCGAATATAGTCCACCGCGACATCAAATCAAGCAATATTCTTCTCGATGAGAAATTTGAAGCCCACTTGGCTGATTTTGGGCTGTCGAGATTACTCCGTCCGTACGATACCCATGTAACCACTGATTTAGTCGGGACTTTGGGATACATCCCACCAGAATACGGTCAAACATTATCCGCCACCTTCAAAGGAGATGTTTACAGTTTCGGGGTGGTCTTGTTGGAGCTTTTGACTGGTCGAAGACCTGTTGAAGTATGCAAAGGTAAAAATTGTCGGGATTTGGTCTCGTGGGTATTTCAGATGAAAGCCAAGAAGAAAGAAGAGGAGGTGATAGATACGGCAATATGGGACAAAGATTGCGAAAAGGAATTATTCGACGTTCTTGGAATAGCCTGTAAATGCTTAAGCCAAGATCCGAGGCAAAGGCCAACTATCGACCAAGTTGTCTTATGGCTTGATGCTATTGGTACCAGTTGAAGAGTCTGAAACCTAGGACTCAATTTAGTCGAAGAGGGTAATACCGTAATTCTGTAAAGATATATAGCAGTATATCAAGTTGAGAAAGTAAGTGTTAAGTTAACTGGGTAGTTTCAGTTTTCTTTGTGGACAGTTTACTGTATATCAACAGGTTTAAGATTTGTATACTACAGCCATTTTGATCACTTCTTATTTTGTTGCTCCGTCAAACCATCCAATGAAGACGGATTATTCTTTGGTTTTGGATTACGATGGGATAACGTAAAATATGTTGCTATACTATCTGCTACGAGTATATTTTAGTACGATTAGTTTTCGGGAAACGACCACATAGCGCAGCGGGATAGACACAATTTGAAATTAATTTTAATTTCTGATATACTAGTTGTATTCTTTATTTTAGTCTAATTTTAAGAATATTTTTAATACGTCGGTACGAAGACTGTGTGTGAAGAATCTCCAATAGTGTGTAACATCGGTTTCAGTCTAGTCCATTTTATTGAATATAATCTCAGCATTCCCACACTGTTTGCTAATCTTGCAGTTGACAGAACAATCTGAATACTATGTAACAATATGAAATGGGACGGTCAAGCCACATTTGTTCATACTTGACTTCAAGCCCTACTTGTTCAATGACTCGGAAGTTTCTTAAGCAACTGTGACAAAACTGACTGGACTCGAATGGCCAACCCATCTTAACCAGTACTCGAACAGAATAACTTGAATTAACTAGACTATAACTTTATTGGATGTTTGGCACCGAGTTAACCTTTGTGTCAAAAAAACTCGATAATAACACACCCGCCTCAAGCACATCAATTTATCGTTATTTTGGGTTGGGTCACTTTATAAAACGGCCCTATAATAATAGGGTCCAAGAAAAATAAATAAATTTCACTTGTTTGCACACATTTTGGGCCAAGTTTACAATGATACAAATTGCAAACCTGTTCTATGTTAGACCATGTATGTACATTTCTACAAGGTTCAAATGGCGGCTTCTTTAAAGGACGATCTTATAGCACAATACTTCTAAAAAAAAAATAGAGTAAATATAACCAAAAAAATGTCGGTTTCAGAATAGCTACTTCAAGCAAGTACTCCGAGTAAGGATTGACGATCTAATCATCGCGTTACAAATAAGTTTAGGCTTAAACTCGAGGCAATTTCATGTTATCCCCGTCAAAATGGATAAGAGCGATCCTTTTGATCAATTCGGGTTTGAGTCATGATTTCAATAAACATCGTTTGATAGGCGATTTTGTGGATATGCTTTTCGTCAAATAGTACAAAGACAACTATAACATTATAAACTATCTAGCATGCACTTGTACGCTCGATATCGATCACACCCATTTTCATTCATGGCCGTCATGCATGCACAACATATATGTAGGGTTTAAGTGTCGCAAATCGCAATTATTCTTAGATAGTTATGCTTGAGACATATTACATCAAGTTAGCAAGATTTTGTACCTTCAAATCCCCAATCTAAGCTAAAGAGATAAGATTCCTTCGTAAGATTGAAGATAGTAACACTTACACTTTTATAAAACCATGCATATAGGACAAGAAGAAGCTTGACAACACAATCAAGAACAAACCTACAAGGCTACAACAATAATATTTACACAACTTTCTTTTTCCTTGTTTTCAAATTATAAACCTCTTAATCTTTAGAGCAGTGGCAGTGGCGGAGCCAGAATTTATAGTTATGAGACAAAAAATCTCAATAGGCCGAGACAAACAAGTTATAACATAATGTAAACTTGAGAAATTTTAACTACGACTTTTGAATTTCTACTCGGTCAGTAAAGGTGAACGCCCCTACTTAAATTTTTTAACCGAACCTCTTGACTCCCGTATTGGTCACCATATAATCTTTACTCTTTGTCTCTAGTTTTAATTATTAACTTCACCATATAGGGATGAAGTGACTAATAAATGAGAGTAGAGGTCGAGCAATAAACAAAGTGTGAAAGTGGTCATCACACCACTCGAATATAAACTCTGCATTTACAAAGTACATATCCTATTCTGTTCTTTTAGACTTAATTTCAGCTTATTTCAGTTCAATTCAGCTCTATTAAGTTCAGTTCAGCTCAACTTTTTTCTTCACAAATTAACTCTTTACTTCAGTTCAGTTTAGTTCAACTCTATTAAGTTCACTGCATACAAACATTAAAAAAGGGGTAACTACATCACTAAGACAAGTCCTTCTCAAAACAGTGTGTTTTACTCTTTCTTTGCTAACTAAAGCTACTTTGCATTTCACTTCCCACAATTCTTATGCTGCACTACTTGTTGTACCTCTTATTTATCACTCACTCACTTTTCCATTTAATGTAAACATATCATTGAATTTGAAGGTCCTTCTTGAGTTAAATGAAGAGCACAAGCCTTGCAGTGACGGAACGAGCTTGGGGCTAGTAGGAGGCCCTAGGAGCGGTCACCCCAAGAAAAACACAATGAAAAATTTGAAGTCTTTGGTTGAAAGTTCAGAATTCTTTTCTAGTTTACTCTGTTGCATTAGTAGGTCGCCTCTATTGGAATTTCTTGGCTCCCTAATGTCAAATTCTGGCTTATTGTGACAAGTCTGACAACTAATGGAGTCTCGTTCATGCTTGTTATGCATACTTGTGAACAAACTTGTTAACACTTACCAGTGGTCAGTGGCAGAGTCAGAATTTATAAACCGGGCTGAAAGAAATGCAAAGCGACGAATTAGTCTTTCTAATACTAAAATATGGAATATGATTAACTAGAAAAGATCGAATCGATTAACTAAAATATGGAATATGAAGCTTAATAGTGAAAATAAAGGAAGAACATATAAAAAATTAAACAAAGAACTTATTACAAGCCAAGTCTTGTAAAAAAACATTTATTCCCTGACTCCCGGTCATTTATTTACGCTTTCCTTATTACGGAGTAATTCACTTGTATCGATCACATAGTCTCTCGTTTCCTCTGTCTTTGTGCAAAAATAAACGTAAAAAAATGATCGAGACGGAAATAATACAGTAGTACTATGTGGTCCATCCTCAATTCCTCATCATCTAACCCCACTTCTCCCATCACATAAATTTAAAACAAAATTCACATTCACATTACTTGACTCTTCCTTTCTTTAACCTGTCTTCTCTTCTTCAAACATGAACTTTCTTACCAAAGAAAATCCACAAAAAACACCAAAATCTGAAAATGAACACCAAGTATTTTCTGATAACAACGACAAGGTTAAGGAAGAACAAGAGGAAGTAGAAGAGAAGAAGCAAAAGAGGTCAGGCAGCGGGAGACGAGGCGGGAGTGGAAGCGGGGGTGGGAATGGGGCGTGTTGTCAAGGTGAGGACTGTAGGGCTGATCTCACCGACGCGAAACGGTATCATCGTCGTCATAAGGTGTGTGAGTTTCATGCTAAGGCTCACTCTGTTCTTGTCTCTGGTCTTACTCAACGTTTCTGCCAACAATGTAGCAGGTTCTCTCTTTACTCTCTTTTTTATCGTCTTTTATAAAACCGTCTCACATAAATACTTCGTATATTTCGTAGTATAAGACTAACTCAATTAACTCGTTAAGGCTTAAGGGCTAACAGGAGTTGTCGTCCCTGAATTATGACATTGTGAAATTTCTTGTCGTAATTTTACCCTAGTCATTTTTTCGAGTACCAATAAATATAGATCAGTATATGTAAAACCGTTTCACATAAATACCCGTATGTTTTAAGACCAACTCATTTAACTTGTTATAAGGGCTAACAGGCGTATTCGTCCTGGATAATGAAATTGTGGACTTTCTTGTCCTAATTTTTCCCTAGTCATTTTCTCGAGTACTTAATATTTTTATTTTGAGACCGTCTCATACTCCTAGAACTAGGGTTCGATTTTTTCGTACTAACTCAGACATCTGTATGACTAATGACATATTTTAGATGTTCTTGAGGAAAATAAAAGTTATTTACGGACTAATTATGACTTTACCAACTGAGCTAGTTGACATCTATGTTTCCGATTACTTTTATGACGTGATCTTATCTAAATTAAAGAGAATTTCTCAATGGTAGTGAGTTGCTGAATTATGTATGTTATTCTTTTTAGTTGTTCCTTTTATGTGGGTGATGATTTTTCACGTGATTTATTTTTAAATTAGTTTTGCTTTTGGCTCGTGTTTGTGGAAGTGTCATTTTTAAGAGAAGCATGATTTGACATAATTATTAATTATCATGACGGTCTTTATCGTCCATCTTTATAACATCATAATTAAATATGAAAAGATTAAGCTTAAATACTGTCGACAAAAATTAAAATGAGATCGTTGTACAAGTACAAGAGACTCATGGAGTATATTATAACTCCGTCCGTATTAACTCTCGTATAATTCTGTTTAAAACTCATTCTCATAAATGAAGTTTGGATGACTTAAGATGAAAATTTCATTAATTTATTCATGAACTTGCAGATTTGGGTTAATTCCGTTTTTTTTCACCAAGAAAATAAAATAAAAAATAAAATAAAATTGGAAGATCTAGTAATTATTCAATTGGGAATGTGTTTTCTGCCCAGGTTTCATGAGCTGGCGGAGTTTGACGAGGCAAAGAGGAGCTGCAGGAGGCGTCTGGCCGGGCACAATGAGAGGCGCAGGAAATCCTCAGCAGAACAGCTACGAGAAGCCGGATCATCGTCATCAAGTCAACCAAAGGCCACTGCCACAGCAGCTAGCCCACAGTGTAGACCAGCTGATAATGTGTCCCATAATGCTCAAATGACTAGCACCTACCCTCGGCCTGCCGCGACTCCTACTAATTATCAGCATTACGAAATCCGATAAGCAAGTCTCTGCCCGTTACCGCTCCCTCTCTTCTGTCACTCGATATTAGTCTATAATGACTTCTTAATTAATCTAGTTAGTATTAATTATTAATTACTTCGTATTAATTATTGGCCTAGTTATTGTATGGATTGTTGAATGCTCTTTGTATAAGCTAGACACTATGTACTGCTCAAGTAGTAGTAGTAAGATCTGAAACCTGAAAGTCAAGTGAGTAGCTGTTTTACTCAGATACGACTCGACTCTTAGTATTCAACAAAAATTTGTATCCAAGTGTCGGATTTGACCTTCTCGGAAAATTCTATGTTTTTGGTCTAAAAATTCAATGTTGAATGCCTCATATAGTCGTACTCACGATCAAGCATTAGTGCAGAATGTGAGTACCTAGGGGAGTAACCGAGCTGATTTGAGTTGAACCACACTTGAGAGCTCAAATTAAAATCGGCTCAAAATGTCATATTGAATGCCTAATACGCATGATTGAGTGTAATGTCTCATACAAATGATCGAGTATTAGTGTACAACGTGAGTACCAAGGGGAGTAACCAGCCGATTTGAGCTGGACCTCAGCGCGCAGTTAGGTTTAAAATCGACTCAAAACTCTTTACACCTAAAGGTCAAGCTCGGGAAGTGACATCTAGGCCCTGACCAAAACTGGTTGAATTGAACTGAACTATGGGCCCGACCTCGGACACGAGTGTAGCTAGACCTGGCAAAACTAACCCGACATGTACTCACGAACCAAGAACCCGAGTTTGACCCATAATCCGAATTGACCCGATCAATATGATCTGACCCGAATGTTTATTGTTGTACACAATCCACTATCCCTAAATAACTTGATAATAACACACCCGAAAATGACCTAATCCGACCCGACCCGACCCGATTGACTAATGTGATGGGTCTAGTTGTAGCACTCATTATTCTACATGACTTATACTGTTTTTTTACTCATTTTTGTTACCTTGATGATGTAAATTGACCCAATCCCTCCCTACCCGACATAACACACTCACTTTTACTGTTTTTTTACTCGAAAATTGACCTAATCCCTCCCTACCCGACATAATTAACTATGGTCCCCCCGGCCTTCGAACCTGGCAAAACTAACCCGACACCCGAACTAAGGACCCGAGTTTGACCCATAATCCTAATTGACCCGATCAATATGATCTGACCCGAATGTTTATTGTTGCACACAATCCATTATCCCTAAATAACTTGATAATAACACTCGAAAATGATCTAATCCAACCCGATTGACCTGTTTGCCGGGTCTAGTTGTGGCACTCATTATTCATCAAAACTTTTCCTGTTTTTTTCACTCAATTTTTTTTTTACCATGATGATGTAAAAAGGTGGGTGGAGAATAAAGGGGATTGAAGTAAATGTAAGTAGACATACAACACGATGAAATGTGCAGCTTAAAAAGGAAAAAATTACTCCCTACAACAAAACACATCAGAAAGAAGGTAATATTGCATGGCAAAAAGTACAACACTATGGTCCATCTATATAGCTTGTTTGCTGAAAATTAGTCCTACATTTCCCTGATAAAGGGTTGATGCTGTCAGTCAAACCTCATTTAGGATTATTCACCCTTCCACTCAATGTTTTAGACATCATCACGCTTTCTTTCTTCCTTCTTGATCATTTGTACAATTGTACTTGTTACCATGGGGTTAATATATAGATGCGGCAAACGAACGGGTTAACTGACTCGGGTTCTGTCGGGTCATGTCATTTCAGATTCGGATCATTCTCGGTTCTGATATTTAGGGATAACGGTCAATTTGCTACAAATAAACATTTGAGTTGGGTCATATAGGGTCAGGTCAATTCAAGTTCGGGTCTTCAGCTCGGGTGTCGGGCTAAGTCACCCGAGCTAAGTCTGCTTTGCCAGGTCTAGGTTAGTAGGGGTATAAGACAGTTTGATCGAGTAAAAAGTTGACACCGGTTTAGCTAAAGTTGTTCACGGGTTGTCCCAGCTAACTTAAGTTCATTTTTCAAAATTTCTTAAGAGGTCGGGATCGTTAACCTATCTAAGTGCATTTGATTACCTCTAGTTTTAGCCGGTTTAGTTCTGTTACTAAAAACCTAGTAAAGACCGATATTGTCTTGGCTAGTTTAGTTTGGTTAAAAAAGGAAACCGGGTTGGCTGAACTGGTCAGACATCTTAGTTTCACTCTATTCTTATATGATACGGTCTCATAAATTAAGACATGGATAAAACCTGTCACTTTAGACGGTATCGTAATTCAGACATGATAAACCTGCAATTCTTGACCTGAAACTTGAGACCTGAGACTGTGAAGTCTAGAAGGCCAGGTTTATCCATGTCTGAATTTATACTTAAAGATGTTGATTCTGTGATTCAGGTAACACTCATGTTTGGATTGTTCTTTCGGGGTCTAGTCGGGTCAGTAGGAAAGGCAAAACAAACTAGAATGGAAGTTCCCATAATTACAATTGCCAACATTCATATGAAATTATACAATATTCAAAACAAAGATGCAGATATATGACGTCGAGGACATTAGTCAACAAGCCACTCATATTGTTGTCGAATAGTCGACTAACAAGAAAAGAAAACAAGCAATAAATCAGACCTTAGATCCTTAAAAAATGGGAGATACGATGCGAAAGGAAGTCAGCGAAATCTTACGACGATAACAGAAATGTCATCTCCACTATTCCTTTTGAGGGCTTCCTCGATTAATGCTGCTGCAGCTGCTCGTGCATCCTTTATCTCCTTGACGCAATCCACTGCCTCTTGGTTGTTCATTACCTAAATTATTACTTCCAAATGTCAGTTCCGTCAATTGTTAAATAAGACAGTCTTCTCCATAAGTGGCCAATTGACAATAAGGCCAACTAAAAAACTCGTTGAATATATAAGATGAAGCGTTATCTTGACAGTCTAATACCGAATACCAGAATATGCTAAAGTAGTTTTTGGTCAGTTTGGATTTAGGTCCAAGTCATATCAGGATGTAATTTTCGAGTACAGAACGGGTTTGACTTAGATTGGTCATTTTGCCGAGTCTAATCCGCATACATCAAAATGTCATCCAACAGATATCAAAATTAGAGCTACCCTAGAACAGGTATAGGAAAAATATGAAACCAAGTCACAACGGGATGCGTGTATAGGTATCGTTGGGACTCACATGCCAAATTCCATCGCTAGCTAGGATAGCAAACTCTGCATCATCATCAATCATCTCAACCATGACATCCGGCTCTGAACTAAGGTGTTTTTTTATACTCTTATCCCCAAATGCCCGTGCCACTGCCAATTGGCCATCTACTCGTGCCACGTCCCCTGAATCAGTCACAAATTTGTAAAATGTCAACTGACAAGACGAATCATCGTGAATACAACAGTAACAGACTAGCAGCATAGCATGTAAAGTTAAAATACTCGCGGTTAAGTACATGGAATATATGATGAAATTTGACATACCAGGAAACTTGGTGACAAAACCACCCCTCTCCTCGATATCCTTCCTTTCTGACTCCGGCTCATGATCAACTGATAGTTGTTTGGCCTTACCATTCCGGCAGAGGACCGCTCTAGAATCCCCCAGATTCGCCACAACCAGCTTCTCACAATTAATTAGGATTGCTGTGACTGCAGTTGAGCCACCTTTACCCAAGTCAGCATATTTTTCCAGAATCGTATCGTCAGTGAAGTGATACGCTCTTCTGATAGCTTTCTCAGTCTCATTCCAAAAGTCAGGCTGCTCATCAAGAACATGGTTAGTATGTATGTGACACAAGTATCAATTGCAGAAATGAGAAAACAGATCTTAATGCCTGTCCTGAATCGAATAGCAGCGCAACTTTCCATTATTCATCTCGATTAAATTTTCCGGGGTACAGGGAGCCACAAGGTTAGTTTTTGAAATCAGGTCATTAGTACCACTCTGACTAGTCAATGACGTCACGGGAGCTGACATAAATTACTCGCACATTCGAAAAAGACAGTTCATTTCATCAACTACCCTTTGTTTGGATGGTGGGATATGGAATGAAAGGGAGGAGGCCAATTTCCCTTGTTTGGTTAGCATGTTCGATAAAGGGATTTGGATGGAATAGAATTTTAGGGACAGATTCGCTTTCCATCCTACAAGACAAATTAAAATCCTCGCAACATAGAAATATTAGGAAGGAAAGTTGTTAATTCCCCGTCCCCCGTCCCCCCTCCACTCTTTCCCTTTCCCTCCGCTCCATCTTTGATCCTCGGTAAGTAACCAAATTCCAAAGGGTTAGAGTGTGCAATTTGACATTGTCTTATTATTTAATAGAACAATGATTGAAATTTCTTCCTGACTTTTGAGCATAGCTAATAATAGACGAAACTGAAACAACATTGAATTATAGGAGTCGCAATGCCATACCTCGTCTAATATGTTGTTGAATAAGTTAGCCTTAAGATAATCAGGAACCTTTTGGCTCACATGACCATCAAATATTGCAAAGAGACCAAGCTCATTACCATCCACCTGCCTAAATTCGGCGAAAACAAAATCCTCCATAGGATGAGATGATTTTCCTTTGGCAGTATGATAGCCATGTTTGACATGTTTATCAATCTTGCTTTTCCCTTTCCCGGTTTCTGCCGAAGGTTCACCTGAACCTAAGCCAACTTTTTCCTGCAATAAATTTAGTCAATCATATAACAGTCTCAAACTGTTTCTGATAAAGCGGTGAATTTTTATTGCGTTGTTACTACGATGATAATGAAATCAGTTTGCTGTGAGCCTGTGACTGGAGTTGCATTACATGGTACTCCGTATTATATATTTATATAATACGCTTCCTTGAGCACTATCAAAAATATAAATCTAGTAGTGTTTCTGCACTTGACGATGAAAAAGGACCTTACAAATGGCTCAAGGTGAAATTGCATGTCAGCGCTCGTTATTAAGTAGAGGCATAGAACAGGAAGATAATGACTAGGCCAAAATGACTGCTAACACGTCTCATAGTGAACCACAGTTCACAACCCATCGTGCAGAAAGGTCAAAACATACGACTTAGTCTAGTTTTCTACAAAGCCCAAATGTTGTACAAAGAGTCAAAGACTATTGCTTTCCAATTTACCAACAAAAGTATATGTCCGTAACAGCAATACCCAACATTACGAAGTTCCTCAAAGACTATCGCCTATGGCGAGGTAAGGCTAAATACATTGGAGCAATATCTAGGTAACATGTTGACAGACTAACACAAAACAGTGATGCACAATTACGTCTCTAAGCGCTACTAGTATACATACAGCTCCATTGGAGCTTGCAGCTATTTACTGAGGGTGATTATAATCTATGTCATTCCGATTCTTTCCCTGGTGTCTAAGTGTCGACATGACACATAAAAAACTCGGATAAAACCAACATTTCAAAAATCACCAATTATTTGAATTTGAGTGTCCTACATTGCTAGACATAGCCTACATAGTAAAACAGCATTAATCCATCGCATTGAACACATATTGACAGAAAACCAATGAAACATTCACAAACAGGATACTATCATACTACAAGTCCATAACTAATCATACTATCGCATTTTTTCTTACTAAATACGGAGTGCTAATTAGTCGAATGATCTACGGAGTATAAGTTTCTCAACCAGATTACCGCTTCAAGACTAGATTACTAGAAAGTTTCAACCTTTGAGAAATCTTCAGTTACCACTTACCCGGTGCATCACGTGATCATACACCAGAGTACCCAACACCCATGTACCCATAACCCCTCACATTAATGTTAAAGCACAATCTAAGTGAGACAAATCAAGACGTATCCCTATTCGTTAGTCGTTAGGGTGTAGAGTGTCGTGGTACACCGATGAACAACCCATCTAGCCATCTAGGTGATATTCAGGGTGATCAACATATGAGACAACTAGGATAAAAATATGAAATACTTCAACAAACAACATCAGATGATTAAACGCAATCACCTGAATATTAGCCATGATAAGATCCCCCACCTAAATATAATAATTCCAATTCCCAAACTTGAAATTTTTTTCCCCTAAATTTTATTGCATAAATGAACACTAACAAATCAAACCCACCCTTAAAAATAGCATCAGAAAACCAGGAAAAAAAAACAAATAAAGACCACACAAGATAAAACAAATTCTTATGCAAGACGGCCTTTCAAAAATAATTGTAAAACATATTTTATTTATTTGTTGTAAAGGGGGTACAAGGGTGGGTGAAAATGTTGTTCTAGGGGATTCGAACTCAGGTCATAAGTATCACGCTCATGATAGTCCTGACTTTACCAACTAGGCTAATTTTTTTTTGGTCAATGCGCAAGAGAACCCGTCACCTATTATCACCATACCTCAGTCTTAATCGCTAGAGTAAAATCTCTTCGGTACCAACTAGGCTAGCTGACATCTCCCGTTACTAGTTATATTAACAGATCCGTTTACTCACTTTTTATACAAGCTAAGACAACCTTGCTAAGAATAGCCGACGAGTAAATGAGTATAATGGGTAAAGTATCCAATGGGATGGTGCAACTGATGGTATCGAGTCTCGATATTACCCACTCACATACAACATAGCCATGACACCCATGATCCAATAAAATGATAGGCCATTCATAAAGGCGTATATCGAAACTCAGTACCACGGCCTAACATAATCTTATACAAAATGAGCAGGATTATATAGATAAACTGAAGAAAAAGATTATAACAAACCTTGACTTTATGAAGAATTTCTCTGCCAGTCATGTTTAGTAAGAAGAAGAGACGAGAGATTAAGCTTTGGGAATTGGGATTGGAACAAATGAATTGTAAATAAAATGGAAAAGTATTACATAGTTGACTGACTTAATCCCACCACCATTATTCGACACTCAACTTGCTCTTGATGTGACACCTGTCCTGTCCTACTACCTTGCCTCTTCTGCTTGGCACTCGGAATCTATTCTTTATTAAATTATTAAAGCATAAATTCTTGTTTAAGACGGAATATTCGTTATTAAGCTCATAACGAGTTAGTTTAGATAGATGAGAAAAAAGAACACTATTAGGAATTAAATTTAAAATGGATTAAGTAAGGTAGATAAAACAAAAGCAAAATGCCTTAACGGCTGATTAATAAAAGGTTTTTCCTATCTATCTATATACTTAAAAGAGGATGGTTTCGAGCGTTTTGATCTATATATACTTAAAAGAGGATGGTTTCGAGCGTTTTGATTGGTTCTTGCTTTCAATTGATTTTATTGGCCGTTACTTTTGTTCAATAAATTAATTAGTTTATGAAATATATT
>JAYMSF010000385.1:0-16543 GCA_036897335.1 Silene vulgaris | reverse complement strand
AAAAATTCAAAAATTGAAAATTTCATCTAGGCCCCGTGTATTTATTACAATATGTTGTTTGGACAATTATTTGAAAAAAAAAATAAAGAATGATAGTGCTTAATCCACAATCATAAATCCAATTAATTACACTATACTATATGAGTCCGTTTGATATAAAATCATGATTAAGTAAAAGATACTAGTCCCTTTGCGAAATAAAATCAACCGTTACCAATTTAAGTCTTCCAGAGTCTCTGCTCTTATTTCTATTTGATTTTTTGACTAATGCATTTTGTCTGTTATAAATAAATAACTCCTATTTCCCTCTCTTTCTGTTGGTTTCCTATACGATCATACAATTATTGTGGGTTTAATTTTCAAGAATCAAGATGTTTGTCAAGAAGCTTGTTGAAAAGGCCACCAAGAAGGTTTGTTACTATTCAATCTTTATATTACTCGCCGTCTCAATCATTTGTTTACGTTTTTTTTATTCTTTTTAAACGAATAATTGGGACGGAGGGAGTAACTGTACTGTTGATCAGTTGATCACTAGTTATCCAGTAGTTTGGTGTCCAATAATTTAGGCGCTTTTTGAGTTTAGGATCTGTAGTAAGATAATGATGAGAAATGACTTGTTGTGTTTGATTTCCGTGTGATCAGTGGCGGAACCAGAATTTAAAATTGATATAGAAAAGATAAAAGAACCGAAATTTTAACTAAAAATTTTGAAATTATCGTTTTTGAGAGAAAGATGAGCCTATTTCATCTTTGCAGATTGAAAGAAGTGTGAAAACTGAAGACTCTCAAAGTACGTTTAGGGAGGTTTCGTTGATTATTAACATGCTTTAGTACTAGCAAACATATTTGGAAGATTGTAGTTGTACAGTATGCTATCTGTATTGTATCTGTAAACGAAACCAGAATCTCAATACCATTGTTTACATTTGTTTGGGAAACTGGGATTACGTGCAATATGTAGAGCAACATTTTGACAGACTACATATATGTTTATTGGGATGGGGATATCAGGCCAGGTTGAGTCATCACGGGGTCGTATAGATTCGAGCGTGTTACCATCAAAGTTCTTGTCAAATTAGTCAATTGGGTTTAGGCCTTTAGGGCCATATTCAGATTCACTTGTTTGGGCTGTTTGAGTATGGATTGCGTTTGGTCATTCGAGTTGGGTCGGTTTTGCTAGGTTTTGTGCCCTTATGCCAGCTGAGCTTAGCATAGTTGATTGTTGCTCTCATAGTACTTGACTTGATTGTTAGTCTCTATGCAGTTCCCTTAACTTTGTATTTTTTCTTTGTGTTGGACTTTTTTTTTCTAGCCCGGGGGTTACTTTGAGACTCTGAAACCTGAAGATGTCAATCCTCATGTCACTTTCCATCATGGAATTCCATCTGCTGCCACTATGTTAGCTTATGATCCCGTTCAGAAGATACTTGCTCTGTCAACCAGGTTTGTTCCTGACTCCAGTCCTTGTTTACTTAGTCAAAAATATTCGTATTAGTATAGTGCTTAATTCAACTGCATGAACATATAGCTTTCTAATCTTCTTCTGCTGAAGTTATAATTATAAGCACTTTATTTGACATTGCTTTTCAATGTGATGCTTGAAGACCATTGCATATGGATCTTATTTGGCTGTCATCTGACTTCTGAGGACAGTTCAAGCTCAATCAAATGAGTTGTTTAGTGGATGGTAATGTGTATGCTTTACCGCATCGTTCTTATAGAAACTAAGCTGCAGTAGATTTGTTATTTTCACAGGCACGGCCAAGTCAAACTGCTCGGTAAAGATAACACGCAAGCGTTATTGGAGTCTGATGATGAGCAACCTAGCAAGTTCTTACAGGTTGCTTTTTTGGCCTTCTTTGCTATCTGGTACTCTTGAAATTTTATATGCTCAGAAATTCTGTCACTTCGTGTATAGCCTTTCTTTCTTCACCAGTTTCTCACAATAGTGACAAATTCTGGCTTTGTGTAGTTCATTCCCAACTCCGGCGTGCTTTTCAATGTGACGTTCGAAGATAGAATTGAGGTAGCTAAAACCCAACGGTTAATATGTTCTCTTTTTTTCTTTGTTTTTTTTACACTCTTACATTCCTCACCTGTCTGTCTCACAATTAGGTTTGGAACATAGAAAGAAAGATCTTGTGTCACGTTCATAAATACAATGAAGAGATCACATCTTTCGCTGTACTGCGACAGTTCATGTAAGCATTTTGAATCCATATATATTTTTGAAATGCTGATGTGCTTCATTTAGTGGTCAAAGGAAAGTGAGAGCTGACTAAAAGTGAATATTTGCAAGCCTGTTATTGAGACTTAACTAGTTAACTGGCTCTTTTATTTTACTTTCTTGACAGATTTGTTGGAGAATCTACTGGTACTGTAACTATATGGAAGATTAATCAAGAATCATTTCACATCGAAAAGATGAAGTACTGCATCCCCTACTCAGCTTCACATGGTGAGTTCCCTGACTTGCGTGATTTTCATCTATTGAAAATTTTAAAGTCACTCATTTTTACCATATTTTAAGGAATAGTTCTTCTGAAGGCTAAAACTGATGATGGATACTGATTTCCAAATGTGTACCGTTTTTTGCTTGTTACTGAACAAGGAAATAACTAGCACCACTGGTTACCCCCTTTCTTTTGGTGTATACGATAGTACCATACAACGTGGTTTTGAAGAGATAGACAGAGAGAGATTGAATGTTTGTGATCTGGCAATTGCTTATTTCAGGAATGATACATAAAGATGCAGTTGCATCTCCTGTAAGGTTTATATTGCCCCAACCCACTGCAGAAAGCGAGAGGTAGTTTATCCAGCTAATGTCTTATTATTTTTATTTCCTTGGCATGTTGATGGATTACCTGCATCAGTTGAAATGACAAGTGCCTTTATGTGCTCCAAAATTGCTGACATTTTCATGAAAGGGTCTCGCTTGATATGTCACAAGTCGCTTACATACTTGCCTTCATTAAAATTGTAATGACAAAGCGACTTTTGTTGAATGACCCATTTATACAGAGATTCACGGCTTTGACTAAATATTTTGCTTTTTTGAGCTGCTGCTCCTTATTTGTTGATATACGCGATGCTACTGGTGGTCTAGTGCTACGTTGCACCATTTAGCCATAAACGTTTTTACCAAACATTGCTATATTTTACCATTCTCATTGGAATCTGGAAAACAATTAAAAAGCCATAGTTTGAGTACTTTCTATGTTTGTGAGAGGATAACAGCACTCTCAGAGAACAAAAAAGAGGGTAACATCCCTGACATGGTGTTGCCGTACACACTAGAACCTCTCATCCTCGGTTAAGAGTAAGTATTTTTGATGCAGCATCATAGTGTGGAAATAAACCTTTTGAGAGAGCTACATCAGGCTGAGCAAACAAACAAGCCAGATCTTTACTTTTGTGGTGTTTGTACTGTGCTTGTAGAACTGTAGAAGAATAAAGGCTTTTGCTTTTGGTTGCTGGTTTCTAGTTAAACCTAAATATAACAATTACATCTCTTGTTTGTTCGCGTTACTTGAAATAAGTATTACATTTCATCCATCTTCCCTGTTCATGAGCAGAATTTTTCTGATATTTGCGGATGGGTTGATGGTATTATGGGCAATACAAGAAAGCAAAGCTTTGTGTACAACAAGTGGGTCTGCAACACAACTACTTTCCCATGAAACAAAAATTGTAACTTCTGCTTGCTGGGTGTGCCCATTTGGAAGTAAAGTTGCTGTTGGTTACAGCACTGGGGATATTTTACTATACAGTATCTTTCCTAATTCAAATGCTGGAAGTGGTTCTGCAAAATCTGGGGAGCTTTGCAATTCCCAAATTGTTCCTGCTTCAAAGCTCAATTTAGGTTATAAATTGGAAAAGATTCCAATTGCATCATTCAAGTGGGTATACTCAGACGGGAAAGCTAATCGGCTATATGTTATTGGTGCCTCTGATTCCACACATATGGACTTGGTTCAGGTACTTGGATTCAGTTTTGAGTTTTTCAACATCTCTTAAGCTATTTTGGTGCTTTCACAGATGACTGTACTTCGTTGTTTCATACATCAACTGACTAACTTCCAGTTCAGCCTGCATTTAATTGTTGCCGGGCTCTTTGATTCAATAATCTGTCATTCTTTTTGGTCTACTCCCCTCTTTTTTCCCTATAAATTGTTTGGAAAACAGATCATTTATGGAGCGTTAAATGCAGGTGATCTTGTTGAGCGAAGATTCTGAAAATCAGACGATTAAGCTTGGGCTTCAGCTGCCTGAGCCATGTGTTAATATGGAGATCATTTCGTGCCCAAATGAGCTGTCCAAAAATAAACAAGGATTTTTAGTTTTGCTTGGAAAATCTGGTCGTATGTATGCCTATGATGATCATTCTATTCAGAAGTATTTATTGCTCTCCCAAAAAAAGTCTTCAGTATCAGCACCAAGTGAAATGACAATAAAGCTTCCCTATTATTCTTCAATTGTCACTTCGGCTCAATTTTTAACAAACCATTCTAAGATAATAGGTTCTACTATTGAGGTAATTCCTTTTTTTTCTCCTCACGTCCATCCTTTTCCTTGTTGGCTGTTGTCTAATCTTGTTTTGTATAGGAGTACACATTGGTGGCGAAAAATTTACCAAGCCTTCTTCCTTCTGAGGCAAAGCATTTCATTCCATCTCACTTCACTGGATTTTCAAAGATCAAGAATTTATATATAACAGGGCATAGTGACGGAACCATAAATTTTTGGGATGTCAGTTGCTCTCTCTTAGTCCCGCTTCTATCACTAACTCAACTGGTAATTGGTCTCTCTCAACTCATTATAACAGTTTGGATATGGTAGTTCTATTTCTGGATGAATTTTCTGTATCTCAATTGCCACAACAAAAAAGAGAACCTGCCAAATTGCAGATGTCTATGTGATGAAATAAGAATGTATCTACTGTACTTCTTTTACTTCTCGTGCAGTCTGCGTGCCAACAGACAAGGGTGCATTATTTCAATGCAAAAAGAATAATTATGTATGCATATTGATAAATCAAACGGTAATGAAGACGGAGTTTAATGCTGTAACTTTGAAATAGTACTTAAATAACTTCAAATTAGTAGTTTTGTGTGTGGAAATTGTCTACAATGTACTGGGAACAAAATTATGCTACAACATTGGAGAATTTGTTCATTGGTGAGATGTAATTTTGAGTATTTACCAGTGTCAATGTCCCACATTTTGTAGAATTGTAGATGCGTTCTGACTGAAGTGCTTCCCACTTTCGTAGTTGTCTAAATCCTTATCCATAGACCACTTATAAACGAGATGTTATGGCAACAACCCCGCCCTGCTCCCTCCTAAACACCCAAGAGAAAAAAACAAACAAGGGGTGGGGTGGGTGGACAGTTATTCCAGGAAGAGTGGAAAACTGAGGAAATGAGAAAAAGATTAAGAAGGAATAATTTTAAACTTAAATGTGAAGGAGAAAGCTTATATCTTTTCAAAACTGGTAATCTGTTTTATTTATTTATTTATTAATGGGTTCTTAAATATGTCCAAACCTTTTCGGTTGAATTATAGGGTGAGGATGATTCATCGTCAAGTGGCGTGCCAGTTACGGCTGTTTTCTATTGTGCTGAATCAAGGATTCTGTTTTCTGGGGATAAAAGTGGAATGGTAAAAATCCCACCATACTTTTCTTCAGAGCATTTTATTTTGTTATATGGTGGGTCCTCTCAACAATACCCTCTCGAATGCTATGTGTTCACTTGTTTGGGGATTAGAGAAAATATGACATAATTGGCATTGCAGAGGGCATTAAGAAGAGAAAGACTCCGAGGACGTATTATATTTTGTTTAATTTCTAACCTGTCTGTCACTTGAATTTTTCACATTTTCTTACCTACTTTTAATTTTACAACTTTCTAGTTTCGTTTATGTTAATCGTATTTCATTTACTTTTGTTTCTATAAAACATTTTTTGGGACTCATCCCTAAGATGTTTCGGAGGATAATTCATTTTAGCCATCCGGACATTTTGGGATTAAGGCTTTGTTGTGTTGTTGTATTTGGAGAACAGGTTCGTATGTATCAATTTAAGCAAGAACCCTTTTCCACAGAGAGTGGTTTTTTCTCTTTAGCTGGTAAATTGTTTCTACCATATATTTTAGAATATAGTCTCTAGTATTTTTAATTTTTATATTTGCAGTGTAGTGAGTTTTGAGTTGCTTGTACTCAGGCATCACAAAGAAAGGAAGCAATCATGTCATCCAGACTGTTAAGCATATCAAAGTGAATGGAGCTATACTTCATTTAAACAAAAGAACTGGTTCAAGTCATCTAGCAGTGGGTTGCGCTAATGGAAATGTAAGCTTGTCTCGAATCCCTTTTAAGTCTCGTTGTTCCATGTACCGTGTACTTAACTCGTGCTACTTCCCCTTTCCTTTTTTCCCGTCCTTCTGGATCAAAAAAAAATTCATAATTAATAGGGAGCATCAAAATTCCAGGGTCAGAAAATTTAGTCCTTTGGGATAAAAACAGTGTCTTTATTAAAGTAACAGATAAACTTTTGGATCTCTCAAATAAAATAATACTCGTACTGCAGAACAACTCGTCTATCGAGATTTAAAATACTCATTCAAAGACCTTAAAATTTTCAGGATGTTTGTTTCAATGTTTTTACATAATGTTTTCGAGCTAAAATCACGAAACCTATTTATGGATCATCAAACGGTTAATGTGTTCAGATATGTTCTTTGCAGATTTCACTGATCGACGTGGAAGGTCCCTCTGTATTATATCATAAGCAAATTGAAACTGTGCTTTCCGCGGATATTACATCTTTGCAGTTTGAATGTTTTGACATTCTTGGTTCGGAAAAGAATATACTAGTTGTGGCCACAAGGGATTCTTCTGTATGGACACTTGACGCAGATACCGGGAATACACTGAGCAGTAGTGCAGTGCACCCTAAGAAACCATCCAGATCTCTACTTATGAAGATTTTAGGTATCGTATATTTACGAGCGATCTGGTGTCAGTTACATTTTACTGCTTGATGGGCATATGTGATGAAAGCATCTAAATATATGGCTGTGCAGATACAAGTAAAGGAGGCTTGGCAGAGGGTACATCGCAGAAATCAGAGTTATTGTTGCTTTGTTCTGAAAAAGCTGCATATATTTATTCCCTATCACATGCAGTTCAGGGGGAGAAGAAGGTTTGTTACAAAAAGAAATTTCATTCATCTTCTTGTCATTGGGCATCATTGATCTGCACTTCTTCCAGCCTGGGAGTTATGCTTCTCTTTGCATGTGGAAAAGTTGAAATAAGGTAGGTTAAATTCTGCTACCATAAATAATGTTGTATTATGCAGTGAGCACTCAACACCCAACTTGGTCACATATGCGTGATAATTGATCTTTTTATTTCACTCGAGAAGTTTCAATTGTTATCATAAAACAGCCAAGTAACTAGCCATGTCAGGAACATGTGCATAATCTGTCTGCACTGCTGAAATACGTTTTTTAATACCCGTCCATATTCAAGTCACACTCATACTGGAAAAATGAAGCCAAAATAAACAAGACCTATATACATATCATGGGGAATCCCCCATTGGGCATTGGCTATGGCTCAGAATAAGAGGCATGAAATCTCAGAAAATGTGCACATTTACTTCTTAAGTTCATGTTGTGTACATTTTCTGTATTTTCTGTCCTTTCATGGGTTATCGCTTTGGATTAAATATCCCACCTAAGTAATTAATATGTATAGATATTCTCATATTCTTCATAGTGCTTCCCTCGTAAATTGTAGGTCTTTACCAGAGCTATCTCTTGTTAAAGAAGCTACCTTGAGAAGTTTGACACACACACCTATGCAACAAAACTATCTGGCTGACTACTACTTATGCTCTGCTCCGGATGGAGAAATTATAATGGTAATACTGCCGTCTCAAAACCTGATCTATTTGTTATGAAATAGGAGTAATGTTTACCCAATTTATCGAGGTGTTTGTGATTGGTTCAGATAAGGAGTGATCAGGAAATTTTCATTGTTTCAATGCTGTTACATAATGAATCATACAGGTATGTTTTTTTTCCTTTTAATAATCCACTTCTTTTAACATTTAGGAGAGCATAGAATCCAAAAGGCAACTTTTAAGACGTGGAAATAGGACGAATCATAGCCCAGGGATAGTCATTAAATGCTGAGTGATTCTTATGCATCTTCTAAACCTCCCTGGATTTATCCAATTTCATATCACTTGGATAACATTTATTAGGTGATGTGTTATCCATCAAATCTCCTCCTATACATGCTTGGAATGATAGTAAAAAGATTAATCATCGTACTTCACCGTTACTGTTCCATAGTTAGTCCTGTTTCCTCACCCAGTCTTTAAAGCAGCTTCTGCTTCAAGCAGGGTAAGGGTGGAATTTTTGTAGAATTTTCTTGTGATGACATGATGACTTATTTATTGATCTTTATCTGCTACTTCATGGATTACGGACAGAGGGCCTTACAAGGTATTTTACTGTGGTTCATTATTTTACAAAACCAAAGAATCCTTCGGCTCCTAAAGAAATGAACTATAGGCTATATTTAGATATGTCTAGGAAGAAATTATAGGCGAGTCAAAACAATTCTTTCTGGACTAAGGCTCTTCGTTCTTGACTGGTTAGAGACAAAAATTGTGAAGATTGGACCACGTGTATATTTTTAAACTGAATTTTTATAATAAATTCCCTCAGGCAGTTGGATCCGTTTTCACAAGTCTATGATAAAAATATGATAGCTTCAGAGGATGGGCCGACTACTCCTGTCAACCAGAAAGAAAAGAAAAAGGTGCGCATATTCAACAATCTCCTGTCTTTGTTTGCTGTCGGTTTGCATTGAAGCAAATCTCTTTTTAAGAATTTGTCTCCTGACAGGGCATATTTGGGAGTGTATTCCATGAGAGAACAGGAAATAAAACAATTCATGGAGCTGGAGATGTGGGTGCAAGTTCTGAAGAACTCTCGACGATTTTTTCAGTTGCAAATTTTCCTATTCTAACTGAAGATGACAAGGTGTTGGAGGTCAATGATGTTGACTTGGATATAGGTGAGCAGATGTACCATTCTTTGACCAAATGTTGGATACGTTGTATAAAAATCGTTAAGCCCATCTGACTGAGTGGTTTCTGATCATTTGTACAAAGTGTGAATTCTTTCAATTGTTAATTTACTGTTTACTAATGAAAACAAGTGAAGAGAGGGATCAGTGAGATGAGGCTGTGTGCATATGTCATTTAAGATCAAGAACTGAAAAAGAGGAAACTCAGAGCAACGGTGTACTACTATAACTCTTGCACTGCATGTCTGCTGTGTTCATATGACTCGCTGAAAGCCTGAAATGGCTCTGAATAATCGGTTCTGGAAAATTAAAAGACATCATATTCATATCACCAGTTCACCATGCTTGTTTTTAGCTTGCTTGCACTATCTCATTGTGCAATGAACATATATACATTTTAGTCAAGTGCATGACACTTTCATTCTTTCTTTTGTCCTGCAGATGACATTGATCTTGATGACGTGGATGGAAAACCAAAGGGGAATAATGTGACGGCGTTGCTCGGTAAACAGAAACTGGCAAGCAAGTTCCAGTCATTTAAAGGCTAGTGCATTCTTCTTCCTTCTTATGACTTTCAAGATTTTGGCTCTCATGATTGATGTTATATGTTCTTTTTAACTCTGACGTACACACAGGTCCTATTTATGTTGAACATCACAAGGAAATTGATAAATAAGCATAGAGAAATACTCGTAGTAAATATGTCCTTGATGATTACGTGATGCGTCAACAAGTGTTTGTTTGATCTGATCATTGTAGCTTGTATTTGTAAATTGTAAATGTCTGGTTGCCGATATTTCTGCCTTACATCTTAGACAAATAGTTTCATAACAAGCTCAGTTGCACATGTTTTGTTGCCTCTGACTAAATAATCTCATTTCCAGGGAAACTGAAACAAATGACAACTAAAAATGAGAAACCTTCAGCACAAGAAGAGCAGCCGAACGGAAAGGTTGAGTCAGTTGATCAAATCAAGAAGAGATATGGATATTCATCGTCTAGTGTAAGATTTGATCTACTTAACTTAATACTGTCTTCGTTTGCTTGATGGATTTGTGACCGTCTTCTGTAATGTCTTGCCGTTGGCTAATATTAACTCCGCTTGTGAGTGTATCCTTTGTGGCATTCACGGCCAATCTTAGGTCTCCGGAAGACTTATGGAGGCCAGTCTAAAATAAGTCCTACTCTACAAATGGAAGGGTATGATATGTTGGAAGTGTGACAATACAAGGAAGGGTCGGCTAGTGACTGAGTTGTTTTGGAAAAAATTAGCCGTTTTATATCTTGAGAATCATATAAAGGAGACCACTTAGGAACCTAAGATAGTAAGATGGGGTGTGAGATGCAGACCGCGTGATGCATGCTTAGAGGCTTGAAGTGTGGCATAACTAAGAAATTTAAACACGTAGAATAAGACCTCAGGTTTTAAGCAATATAATACGTCATCAGGTAGTATCAAGTTCCAGTACCACTTGCACACATGAACAATGTAAAACCCTGCACAGTGGAGAGAGAATTTGGAATGTGCGTGGGAGGGTGGCACCGTAACTTGATGCCACCTTCTCGTCATCTCATTTTCCTATATTTATTTGTGAAATATGGAAATATGCCATCTAAAAGGGTTACATAGAGAAAATTAAATAGCTGATTGGATTGAAGTTTCTTCAGCTCATTTGGCTGTCTCTACTTCTTTCCTTTTTTTTCTTCTGTTTTTCAAACTTTCTTCTTGTCTCACCGATAATCTGTTTTTCCGGGATTATCTCATCAATTTTGCTTCGTTTACTATTTTGTTTCTCTCTTTTATAGTTCAGAAACTTTCAACTTATTATATGAGTTCATATTAATTTACAGGATCCAAGTCTAGCCAAAATGGTTCAAAATAAGTTGGCTGATAATGTGAAAAAACTCCAGGTAATTGTTCCTACTAGTTCTATTTTCTGTAATGCCTACTTACATGCGAATTGCGATATTGAATTAGGAAAACAAATCCTTCTGTTTTCTTAGCAAAATTAATTGATGAAATAAAGATCTTTCAGTGTACTTCAATAAAAATAATAAGGCACCTTTGCACATTCCTCCATCAAACCATAACTATTCAAATTTTTGTTAGCTGGACTGCTGGTGTATTATAGTTTAGTCACCGCAACAAAGTAGTCTTAGTTCAGAGGTAAATCCTTGGCTACTATTGTGAGTGCTTTTTCGAAAGGTTGTGTGATAATAATCCATTAAACATTCTAACAATATCTTCTATGTTTGGTGTCTCTGTACCACCATATACTGCTAATAACCTGAGATAACGCATTTTCATAATGTTGTTTGCATTCTAGAGGATGTTAAGTGGTTGTTGCCGTTTTCTTATTTCTCGTCATTCTTTTGTTCCACATAACTTGTCTAGGTTAACGAATAGTTTGGCCAAAGAAGAATTAGAACCGTAATCTCTATTATCCCTTTTACAACTGGGGAAAACAATGCTATTAGTTGCACTATTTGTGGGGGTAAATTTCATGCCATGGGCACTGGCGGATATGTGAAATTATGCTGAACAAGAAAAGCATTGGAGGAGTACAAATAAGCCACTTTCCTTACCGGCCTTTCTTTGATTTGTCAACTAGTCTCGTATGCGATCATTGTATAAATCCAGTGTATGCTTACAAGTTACAATCGTCTCTTCTCTGCCTCTCATGAATTTTTGTCTTGGTTTGTAGGGTATCGGCATGAAAACTTCAGAGATGCAGGATGATGCTTCGTCATTCTCAGCCATGGCAAAGGAAACTTTACGGGTTGCTGAACAAAATAACCAAAAGTGATTTCTTCTCTGCTATTGATTCTGATTTGTTTAGAGCATCATCCTTATTTCGCTCATCATTCGTCGTGGACTAGTGCTGCACTTACTACTATCAAGTAAAGGAGATGTCTGCATAGCTTTGGGTGTGGTGTTTACTTCTAGTGGTAAATAACAAATCATATGTTTATATTACAAATACTTGTGGTAAATAACATGCGATTTTACATTATTAACTAGATTAAAACCGCCTGAAAGGAACTTTGCTATTTCAGTTTGACATACTAGCTAATGGTTAAATTGTACGGTAACTTATGGGCACAAATGTAGCTTGAGGGTTCTAAGAGTAGGTTGGACAACGCTAACTCATTTTGGGCATCCGGTGTGATCCTATGAAGCAGTCGATAAATTGATCCTAATTCGGGATGGCACAATAACAAAATCATTTGATAATTGTAGTGTGATGGTACTTTGCTGAGCGAAGAGATGTTGGTGATTTGATTTGAATAATCGAACTCAAATTTGACAGTCTCATCCTGGTGTTGGAGCCTGGAGGCGAATTTGAACATCATAAACTCATAATACAAGCTCGAAACAGCTTGGCCGAGGTTCCATGTTAAGTACAATTGAAAAAACTGACACGGAGAATAGCTGCTGGGACGAAGCAGCAGTTGATATTTGACACCCTTCAGAAAAACCTACAACTACACTTGTTGAACTACCCACCATGGGTTAAATTCTCAGCTCGACACCAACCTTAACATGTGAATCAAAACACCTTGGTGTTCACCTTCAATTTTGATTGAACATGTCGCGACTGACAATCTACAATCGTTAGTAATGACTAACGAAATAGTTTTTCACCCTGCATTCTGAACTTCAAAGTAGCTTGCAGTCCAACCACCACAACATTGCTAGCAGGTTTTTAAAATCTGAGACCATCTCAGCATAACAGAAACAAGTACTAAATGATAAGCTGAAAATATCACACAAAAACACATTAAGCCGTAACTTGAAGTCTGATCTCGGAAAGAGCTATTCTAACAGAGTCGCTACAAGAATATACACGTTAACTGTGAAATGCCTACAACTCCATCACTGTGAGTCTCTGACGTTTCCTGATTACTCAAAAAGATATCTCAAATCAGCAACTGCCCTTCCTAGCTATACTTAAAGTGATACTCCGTAGTCCGTACTAAAGATAATATAGATCAGGCTAATCAAGTGAAATACTGAAATATAGAGCAGAAGAAGATGACTGGTCTCAACTACTTACAAGAAGACGGCCAAATGACACAGATAGGACAATCAAGCTCCAATGCTTTCCACGAGAGTTTCGTCTTTTCTTCTTCTCTTAGCTTCGGGTGATGAAGACTTGCGCGGTGAAGGTGCATAATTCAGCTGATAACAGACAAGAGATGGCCCAAAGGTTTCAAACTTCCCCGAACTACTAAATGCAGTATCAGCATCTTTACGTCTCTTGAAGACCACCCTAGCACAGTTCTTTTTGGCCAAAACTTCAGTCTCTGATTCCTTAAGAGGACCAAAGGAATTGAATATCTGATTTAACTTGGCTTCTGTGGGAATAGAATCCATGTCCGTAAACTTCAATGTTAGTGCTGTCGGTGATTCGTCAGGACGAATATCTTCATCCGATGGTCCCTTTTCTGATGAAACATCTTCGGTTTCTTGACCACTTTCTTTCTGAACAATGTCTTCATTGATTTCCTCATGCCCAGATCCAGAAGAACGTTCCTTGGACTTGTCAACAATATCACAGCTTTCAGATTCTCCATCATTTTTCAGGAAGACAACATCCTGGACAACCGAACCTCTAAAATCGGAAAGAAACTTTATCATAGAACTCAAGAAGCTGTGTTCTTCCAGCGGATCTACAGCAACCAAGAGAAACTTTGAGAGAATATCATCAGGAGACGATTTCTTGAAAGGATTAGCTTCAGTTTGCCTTCTGTGTTGCTTTTTCTTGGTATTGCTTTTGGTGGTTTTCCCCTGAGATGACGCATCTAGCTTTAGTAAAGGAGATGGCTGACTTAGTTGGAGTGCAGCTCTAAGGATGCCCTCTCCAACTCTCAGTCCTGGCTTCGATTCTCTTGAAGGTGTGATTTGAGGACTGTTTTCCTTTGATTTTGATTCATTAGAGTACAGTTTAGCCTTCTGGCATCTCACAAAAGATGAAATGAATTTCTTGTCTGTTTTTTCTTCAGTCTCCTCAACATCATCCTCTTGCTTGTTTACGTCCTTTTTCACTTTCTTAATTGAGTCTGATGAGCGCTTCACTTTTTTGGTTGAATTACCACTGTTGCCAGACAATTTCTTCCTTTTCTGGGGTTTGACATCATCTTCTTCCATTTTCTCTTCTTCAGTCTCCTCAACATCATCTTCTTTCATTTTACTGGCCGGATCATCAGCCTCATTATTCACATACCCTATCAATTGTCCGAATTCAGCCAAGTGATAACAACCTTTCCACCTATAAAATGCTGACATTTGAGCGTGCACCACCACATGTTCCAGTCGGTCACTCTCTTCGACAAGAGGCACTTGTGCCAAATGTTTCACATGATCAAGAAATTTCAGAGGCTCAAAGGTCGATGCAGCATATAATCTCTCTCTACCTTCTCGTATACGTGAACTTTCCTGTATCCCAGCATTCTCAATGACCTGAACTTTTAGTCTACTATAAACATCATCAGCAATACAAGGGCAAGAAAGCCCAAATTCAGCGCGGCTTGCAGCCTCCTCCAAAGCGCACTCCACAGCATCCCGAAATGCTTCAGCAGTACTCTGTTTGGTCATCTGAGAGAAATGTGGTGCAAATGGCTTTAACTTTGCCTCCTCATTCCAAGCAAAAGTTTGATCCCCAAAGTACGCTACCAGATAATTCTTGGGCCTGAAATGTTTCTTAGCCTGTTTAGATGCATCCTCTGGATCAAATATTTGAGCTGGCCACCATGGATGGCTCCTCACTTTACCCCAAACTAAATCTGATATACAAAATTTACCCTTCTTTTTGCTTTTACTCCCACGTCTTATCTCACCAAGACCGTCTCCCTTTGGAACAGAAAACCTTTCTTCACTCACCTGAGTTACGCCAACATTTGGATCACTCGTAACAGCCTGCTTTTGAAGCCCACAGTCAGAGTCCAAAGAACCTCCTTCAATGTTCTTTTTATCACTCCCAACAGAATCAGTTACACCAGCTAAATCCCGGTTTTGAAGTTCACTCTTGGAGTCAAAAAACCCTCCTTCAGTGGCATTACCTTCAATATTATCTTCATCACTGACACGAGCATCCATTACTACAGCCTGATTTTCAGTCACACCCGATGGTTCATCAACCTCGACTACACCACCAATTACACTCAACGACCCGTCAATCCCACCCTCCATTCCCTTCTCATCAACTACATCCTCATTTACAGCCTTTGAAAACAACCGTCGAGCAACAGATGCCTTACCCTCAGACTCCGGATCATCCTCACCACCACAAACATTAGAACACTCAGACAGTCCCATACCCACCCCTGAATCACCCACATTGACACCATTGTCATCCCCATTAACAGAACCCCTTTCAACCACATCCTCCAAACCCTCTAAAACCGGCATTGGCCCGCTATTCTCGACAAAATCAACCTCCATATCCTCATTCCCCTCTTCCCTCTCCAAACCCTCCTCCTCAACCCCACCATAAACGACGTCGTTATCGGGTAGGGTTTTACCAGGTTCAACAACATCATCATCATTCTCCTTATTACCGGTCAATTTACCGTCGGTAGGGTCCACATCAACAGTAGATATATCGGTAGATTGCATGTTAAAACCCTAATTGAAATCGCAAAAACATTAAAAAAGGACAAAAAATAGGTAAAAAATAAACAAATTCGAAATAAAAATAAAGGGAAAAGGGCAAATTGTTGCGAAAGTATGGAATTTGAGGTACCTCAGGATAGTTGCAGCACGAAAAATGGCAAGTTTTCTCCGTAGAAGTTTCACACGAAAGGTGGTTCCTCTCTATCGTTCTCTCTGCGGAGTAATTGAGAAGAAAATATATGAAACTCGCTGAAATACGGGTAGAGTTGGATAACTTGTAGACACGAGTTAAGTCGGATCGAGCTAGGGTTGGTTTGAGATCGGCTTGTATACCAAAAAATAAACTTGATCTGAGTTCAGGCTTTTCATATCACTAGCTTTAGTCTCCGGTTTCGTTTGGATTACCTCTATTTATCCTTAAATGTTACTCCCTCTTATTAATAGTGTCTCATTTTATTAAAATTCATTCACTCATATATTCAAACAATGGGACACGACACTTATTGTGGATAGGAGGGAATATTTTTTAAGAAATAAAAGTACGTTATACTTGCTTAACTCACACGTTTAGCATTTCTTATGGTTTAGTGAAATGGATTGAAGCCCTATTCAATCTAACTCGAGTATTTCGAAGTACCTTCTCGAAATTATGAGCACAAACAAACAAGTTTGTTAATTGCAACTTTTTATTGTAGTGTACAAACCAAGGCCTTAACAGGTGATGGGGCATATTCTGCACCGGCTGACCGGGTCAACATCTTGACCAGAGTCAATGCTCACTGACCTCAAGTCACACAGCATTGGACTACTTAACCCCCT
>JAYMSF010000384.1:0-16554 GCA_036897335.1 Silene vulgaris | reverse complement strand
GTATTGGGTGCAAAATATAAACTGAGCAATTAATTTGGGTGTAAATAATTAAAAAAATTTGACGTGGGAGTAAGTGACAAAAAATGGATTAAGCGTGGGTGTAATTGATAATTTACTCTAATTTTAATTTAAACTTAAAACAATTAATATGAATGTCAATTTCGCTTTATTTGGATCATTTAAGCTAATTTATTTTCCGATCATCCATCGAATTAGCTCAATAATATATGCCATATATCATCGAATTAGCTCAATAATATGAATGTCATAAGGTTATTATAGGTTAACCTCGGGAAGGATTGGATCAATTTCGATGCACCGATTTTTGGTTCTATCAGGGTCGGATTTTGGCAGTTCGGGTTGGGTCCTCAGGTCTGCTAACAGGATTTTGAAGTGTGACGTATGTCTGAACAACTTCAAGATTGTAACATCCACAAAACTCGGCTACATTTTACTTCGTAGTACACAAGTGAACACAACCTCAGCCTAGCATGCTATTAACTACTTTCAGCTTTATGAGATATACAGGTACTAAACCAGTCACCTGTCCTGGGATATCACTGAAAACTCGGAAAGCATATACTCCCTCTAATTCATACCATTTAATGGCCTCATACTCTCATTCGTCGCTAAAAAGACAAGTGAGACTAATGATTGAATTGGAGGTAGTAACAGCTAATCCATTTGGTAATCATGGTGAAAATGTGAAACAAAAAACAGATTGAAGGAATGATACATAATCATATACTTAAACAGCACCGTATTTCTACACCAAGTCGGAATGTAATGCAATATATACAAACATAATGCTTTACAGTTTCTATTGCCTCTCATTTTAACCATCATTTCAAGAAGGTAAAGAAGGCAACTCTACTCTAGTTATAACTAGACTTGCAGAAATAAGGGCAATAATGTGTGTGCATTCCGAGTAAAGTGTAAAGCTTCCTTACCAACAAAGGTCATAAGCAGAGAATCGATGATTTAGGCTCCCTTCTGAGGAAGTGTTTCATAAGCAGAGACTGTGTTTTCAAACTTAATTCGATGCAGAGGAGTTCCACTTTGCTTTATTGCACAAGCTACTTTGTCTTCAAGAGGACAACGTGCTTTCAACATTGAAAACACGTGGTTGTTTAACCTCCTTGCTTTCTTCATGGCTTCTAATAATGGCTCCCATCCCTTCAGTTCATCAGATACACAATTAAATAAAATGTCCCTTCTCCACTTTCAGTTTTCTCATGTGTCTAGGTTGTTTTCAATCCAATGGAGTCAAAGGCTCGCTACTCTTTGGTAATGAATTATGAAGAAATGAAACAAAATAGCTTCCTGTACAATTAGTGCTTTTCATTGTGAACAATGCATTTTCGATGCAATGTTCATTAGCTTATGAATTTTAGACTTAAGGGTAAGGTTGCGTACATCTAATATCACCATTTACAGGAGGTCCTGAGGAACTTCTGTAATGTTGACATTAATGATGTCTACTACGTAGTAAATAGTACCCCATCCCATCTCCAATAGCCAATAGGTAGTGTACTTTTTATTGCGAGCAAGTTTTGTTCACTAAAAAGGATAATCATTCCCGTCACAGACCATGTTGCAAGGGGTGGAGATCCTCTTTATTTCTTTCCCACTCCATTTCCTTCCATTTTTTCTCACATAACTATTTTCAATTATTTATTTCTCCACCTCGTCAAACAGTTGTATTTAACTGTCAAATGAAATGAATGGAAATGGAGAAGGGATGATATAGAGAAGATCCAAATTGGTAAGTAGCCTCACATTAATCACAAAGAGTAAAAGGAATCTAATTGATACCTTGAACCTACTTGCATTTACTCTACAAAACTTCATTCCTGAAGTAAATGTAAACTATCCAGCGGAATAGAGCGAGTGCACTTCCCATTTATTTAGGGCATAACTCTTGATAAACACAATATAAAAATAGATACTTTGCAAGTGTGCTAGAACTAATTATTCTATAATTTAATTTGCTTAAGATAATTATCAAACAAAAGCGGACCAGTCAAACACTTTCACCACTACCAAACCTCCCCCCAACACCGCCTCTTGAGCACCATCCAGCACGACTTCAACCACTGTACAACCTCTAGCTGTTCCAAGACCGGGAACCAATAG
The DNA here is from genome assembly GCA_036897335.1 of Silene vulgaris. Lineage (NCBI taxonomy): Eukaryota > Viridiplantae > Streptophyta > Magnoliopsida > Caryophyllales > Caryophyllaceae > Silene > Silene vulgaris. Next base: position 14,418 of record JAYMSF010000384.1, on the reverse strand, counting down.
TCGAACTTGTAGATATAGGCATTAGGTTGAGTTTGGAGAGGAAATAGTGCCGTCTTGAAGAATGGCATGAAATCGATAAAAAGTTTGTGGAGGGAAAAGTAAACAGGTACTCAAAGGAGGAGAAAGAAGAGCGAAATCGTCGACGAGTGAGGCGAGAGAAGTGGAAGGAGTGTTGATGGAAGAGGATGTAGAAAATAGTTTGAGATTGTGCTGACAATGGGGAGGACAGAGTTCTAGAGAGGAGATCGGCCCTATGTCACCAAGAGGAGTATTTGGGAGGGGGAGGGGGAGGAACGTGGCTGGGAGTGAATAGGTTAAACCTTACAAAAGTATAAGTTGGTTTACTAGTGGCAATATATGTAATTAAAGTTGTTCATTAGCATAGTTCACAAGTTTAGTAATCCCTACGAATTTGCCTTTGGGCTTAGTTTGAAAATGCGCAAGGCGCACTGAGGCGTTGAGCCGCAAAGCGCAAGGCGAAGTCGCGCGCCTTTTGGACACGAGGCTCCCTATGTTTGATAGCAAATTTGTATTTTCCAAAAAAAATTTTGGGCAACAATACCCTTTTTAGGAGTTTTCAAGTTGGCTAACATGTTTGTTTCAAAAAAAAAAAAAAAATTGGCTAACATGTAAAGAAGTAAAGTTAGAAATAATGAGCCTTGTCGAAAAGAAATGGAAAGTGCGTACTAGTTAGGAATAGTAGGGAAAAGACAAGGCTCACCTAAAATGCATCGAGCCGCTTTTCTAAACTAAGCCTTTGGGAAGTATTGCAAACGGGGAAAACAAAATCAAATTTCTTCAAAAAGAAAGTAGGGAGAACGTGAAAAATGGAAGAAGTATTACATTGTAATTATGAAATGTGATTGCACCTTATCTCACACAAAGTACCACTTTCTTTGGACACAAAAACAAGAAGGGAAAGCGAGGGGAGAAGGACGGGAGGAAGGGAATGGGGAATGGAGAGGGAAAATGGACCCCTCCATTTCTCTCCAACCGTACTTAGTAAGCAAACAAGGGATTTTGATAGCCACGTGTCACGTTGTCAACAATACATGACGTGTAACATGTGTCTAACACGAGAAGAAAACAACTCCAGGATGGAGGTAAGATCTAACATGATGTGCTGCTCTTCTCAAAGGAAGGGTATCATTTAAAAGGGCTTCTTGGACATTTAACCGGCGCCCAAATCCCAATGGACATTTAGTTACTACTACTTCAACTCCTACAAGACGCCCCTTTATTTTTGACTGTGTTTTATCAAATTTTCAAATATGCGTGTCAAACATGACACTTCTCAGACGACTCGGAGTAACATAGATCCAAATAAAGCCTAAGAAAAGCACCAGATGAAAATTGAAGGATTATTACCTGCACGCCCTGGAGATTTCTTTGCGTTTGCACAAGTTCAGTGACCTCTACTTCTGCGGCATTAAGGACTTGATATGAAAAGTCAAAAAGTTCAAAATGTAGCTGCTGGCCTAACAAGTATATTACTGTACATCCACCCCACGCTACTGAATCTCCCAACATTGCATGAATATTAGGGACTCCTAGTACAGATTCCTCTAAATGTTCCTGCAGGTAAAAGAAATCATTCAGAGAAAGTAAATGTTTTCTGCAAGTTTACTCTGTTCCGAACTATTTCTCTCAGAAAATCACACTTATTGGCAGCACCGGGATTATAAATGGCCAAGCCAAAGTGAAAAGAATGGACCCAGTTGTTTTTGACAGAAACGGAACTTGAGGGCTTGTGGAGAGGGCTCGGCTCATTTATAGCCCTAAACATGAGGGGTAGGATAGGTACCTCAACTATTGCACAACACATACTTTTATAGGTACCTCAACCATACTTTCTGGAAAGTGAAAGAAAATAAGGTGCAGTAGTGCAGTATCATGAGGCTATGTGAAGTATATAGTACGGGGTAGTGCAGTATCATACTATCATGAGGCAATACCATGTATTATGTATATAGTCATGGAAAGTGAAGAAGTGAAATGATGGAGCATAGACATCCATTGATCCATGATGAAAGCGGGAGGCTAAAATGTTCCAGGCAAGCAGTAGTTATACAAGAAGCAAGTTAGTGTTGGATATTTTCTTACTATTTGGAGGCCACTGAATATTCTATAGAAGTCTTTTGAAGTTGTTATGTCTATAAATCCTGTTTTTGGAGTAGCACTCCACTTGTTACAGTACTTATCCAGAGCAGCGCTTGTAAAAGCAAGGGCATATTCCAGAACACTTCCGGCATTCATGTTCGCTTTATACAAGAGATCTGCAACAAGATAAATTGAATGTCACACATGAAGTAAGCCACATTTCACTATTTCAGGGTACAGCCCAAAACGATAAACCGATAGAGGACAAACGAAAACATGACCAATAAGAAATCACTTCGCTGGTACGAAGAACTGAGTAACTTCTGAACATCTATCCGTCAGAATTCTACAAATTTTGATTCGCTACGTGTTTAAGAATTCCAAGGTTGTTGATCTTTTTCACTGCAATAGTTTAAGCGGGTAAGCTAACAAACTTAATTACGCACCTCATCAGCTCCGAAATTCGAAATTGCAGACATCACAGTGCACACAAGTTACCAAATGGAGGGTGCCAAATATTCTTTGGTGATCGGACATTAGCTATTTCGCCATTATTTAAGTTTGGCTCCATACAAATTTCACGACAAACCTACCTAGGATGACAAACCTACCTAGGAATCCTTTTTTTCACTGAAACACTAAAAATGTAGTTATGAAATATAACTCTTCTAACCCCTCGATTTTTGTTATGCATGTCATCAAATCTGTATGCCCTACTGCCCTCTTAAGCTAATTAACAGAAGGATTTTCTGTAAAGTTCAACCATAAGTACACTGTTATGTTGCAAGTACACAATATAATAGAGAATTGCACAATGCTGACAGTGACTGAGAAATATTTGCGTGCTAATCCATTGGTTTATGGTTCCAAAGTTTGCATGGAACCAAAAACTGAGCATGACTGTAGAGGGCTGAAACAGGGGACTTCATATACCTGCTGCTTCTGCCTGTTTTGACATGGCGTTAAAGGAGCCTGGATTTGAGAGGTTAGGGTTTGATACAATAGCTGCAGTAGTTGACTTCAGGAGATTCACAATAGGGCTTTCACCATCTCCCTGTGATTGCAGAATTTGTCCATCTGCTCCAGGTATGAAGCCAAGCCAGGGAGCTAGTTGCATAAAGCGGATTGTATCCACTTCTCTCTGCAGGATACTTGAAGCTATAAACGATGTTTTGACCGAAATAGCCATTGGATGAACCATTTAACTAACTTGCTTAGCATCATATTTTTCTCAAAATTAAACTAATGATTGATAAAGAACTATATCATTTACATCCTTGCGGACGCGGTTGTTGTAGTTTCCTTTTCTTAGTTTGGTTTTAATTGTTGTGAGAAGAAACCATTTCCTATTTGATTACGTTTTTCGTCCATTGCTCTGTTCCCACTTTAACATGAGATTTTGTTTCTTCATGGAAAACAAAATTCCAGAACTCACCAAAACAACATCTAGAAGACCCATCCAATATAGTATGCTTCCTATTTCCTTTATCGCCAGAAGAACATCCTGCTTGAGTTCTGTCTTTGAATTCCAGTTTAATTGCTCTTTGATGTGTCTCAAACAGCCTAAATATCAGAAATTCAAATTACCTTTCTGAAAGGCAAGAAGACACACGGAAGAACAAAAAATGACAGTATAGCGATAGCTCATACCTGCTATTCCACCATCAAAGGGAAGCAAACCTATAGACTTGGGCAGCATTTCTTGCAATCCCGAAATCATGGGTTCAAGAGAACTTATCTGTGCCAAAGAAAGTACAAAAAGATAAAATTGGACATGATTTGGTGGGGGTTACAGGATTTAATCAGTAGACAAACTTTTGCATTTGTAGCCACAAGAAGAGTAGCGATCTGGACTCTATTTAAGGCATACAGATGCGACAATACCGTTGTGCATACTCACTTCTGGTATGTACAATGTGTAAATAATTGACAAAGCAAATGGTTCAGTTAAATAATATTGACGGAAGGTATAACACGAGCAACAGAAGCGGTCAGACCCAGTTTCAAAATCTTGTAAGCCCGAGATGTCATACTGTCATAGTCGAGGTTGGAATTCTTGTTGGTAGAATTATCCTACTATCCAAAAAATAAATAGGATAATATGGGAGTAAATCACAATTCTGCCCACTTGTGTGCATTGTAAGCATTTCTCACTTTTAACATAATTGTACTCCCTATATCTCATCCGTTTCAATCTGTTTGATTTAAAATTCCCTCACAAGTAAAAGCAAAAATAAAGAATGAGACTGACACAGGGAGTAACATTTTACAAGTGATAGTATTGTCTTTCTCATTCATAACTAAACATGACACTGACAGCGATTACGCAAGTGAACCAATAGCAATCATTGCCAAGAAGCCAGAAAACAACTCCAAACTATATGAAGAAACTGCCATAAGCTATAAATAGATATCTAACCAAGATATAATATTTGTCTATATGGAAATTCACGGATCTTGACAAAAATTTAAGAAAATACACCTTGTTTGATATTTGATCAAGCAGAGCACGGATCAGCCATGGCAAAGATCGTGGCCCCAAGAGTCTGACAATTGAAAACATGTGAGGCATTCCAAAGAATCCATTGTGCAATCTTGTAAAGCTTTGATGTGCAGAATTTAAATCCTGGAAAATTCAATACGTGTAAGATAAACAGGGTAGAAAGGGAAAAAGAACAGAAATATGAATCAGATGACATCATGAAAACTGAAAAGTATGAGGGGCATCTTGACTTGTGCTAAACAGCAGCGAAATAGAGAATCATAATGAATCAACCATCTACATAAGAAGAAACGGATTTCCTTGGCCCTTGGCAAAGATGTTTCTCTGAACTAAAGTTAATGGCAGATTGGCAGCTCAAAAGACTAAAACAGACACCATGATTCATGACTATTGTCTAGAAGAAATGTATTCTTACTTGGTTACCACAATAGAAATTGGGCTTCGCATATGGCATAGATGGTTTCTGAACTGGAACACTGGTCAACTTTGGTGACCGGACGAAGCGTTGAGTAGTATTGCATAATATGAAATTGGGCAGGAAATCATTTTGCATCTCTGTCCAAATCTGCAAAATTGCCGAAGAAAAGGAATGTAAACTAGTAAAGAGTACTGGTAGCTTACTATGATTTCTATGAAAATTACACACTAAAGAGGGGAGGGGGAGATAATCCTATAAGCTATTGGACAACAACAAACTCAACCTGCGGCATAATGACCAATAAACCCAAATCAAAGATCCAAGCCAAATCACATCTTGATGAGAACTGTTTTGTGCATGCACTTGAGTGTTTTATGTGGCATCACATAGTAAAGTTCTTGTGCAGTAAAATTTCAGTAACATGAATTCAAAGGTACAAAAAATTCAACCTTTGCATGCATAGTGGATCTTCACAGACTCATATTAATGTTGGCCGAGATACTGAGAGGCAGGGAATCAGGGATATGTTTGCCCAGTCTTTAGCTAATGTCTACAAGTATGGTAACCATAAGCAGTCGTAAATTTATAAAAGCTTGAACTTCAGTGACTACTGATATGACATCAAATAAAGTAATTGTTTCTTAACAAAATGTGAAGTGAAGTGTTCAAGGATGTTCTGAAATGACAGCTTAAAATCGGAATCCCCAACAAGTCCAAGTAGGATAATCTTAATTACTGGATTATCAACAATAATGAACCGAGTAACTTAGGGTTTGCAGTAACTGCAAGTTAAAGTTAATGTCTGAAATCAAAATATACAGAAAGGGAAAATAGCTGGAGAATAACCTGGCAAGCAAGTCGACTCGAATAGGAAACAATAGATATATTCTCTTGCATCTCACTGAACATAAGATTAAATGAGTCTATCGCCAGATCCTCGGACAGCAGCTTGTGGGCATGCTTCAGAATATTTATGAGATTTTCCAGTTCCTGATAAAAATTAGTATCAAGAAACAATGATGTTAGATAAATAAGACTCCATTTCAAGTCACGACGCAACAATGTAATCAATCCCAAGCTAGTTACTTACCACGATAGCGCATATATCCTGAGACTCAAAACGATCAAACAAGAACTCCAGGTTCTCTCTGAATATCTTGTTCATATGTTGGGAAATCAGACATCTCAAGTTGATACTCCTTCCCAGTAACTATAACCGTCAAAATATGTTGCAGGACCAGTGAGAAGAAGACAAGGATAAGAAATGTGTTCAATACTTCAATGTGTAATTTCTGAGAAGTGTCAATGGAAGAAAAAGATACTCATCAAATGAAAGTAAATGGCCAGTCCTCTTTAAGAGCATAGTACTATACTGTTCAGAAGTACCAGTTCTTTAGAGAATTATACTCCCTTCCATTCTGAATGATTTTTCCACATTGTTTTGTACAGATTTTAGGAAACCCATAAACAGGGCCCTCGTTAATGAGCTAAATCAACTTACATAAAATTAGCTATTAAACCTAAGTCCTCTTATCTCTCCTCCCTCCTACCCCATTCCTCAGCTACCACAGTAATCCCCTCCACTACAGGTGCCTAACGCTGGCGACTCGAAAGCTCCGACCAGCTTACCCATATCTGCCCCCTTAGCTTACGCCATCAGTCATCTGTCCTCCCCTTATACCACGCGCCGACTACCTTATGCTGGCAACATCCCATACGACCACCTCCTTTCAAGAAAATCTTACTCGCCATGACCACACCTCACCATGGTCATAATTTCAGCTTTCGTGGTTGACAGTTTTGGGGTTTATTGATTGTTATAGGAGGGGTGGTCGAGGGATCTGGGTTTTACGATGGTGATGGGATGGGTAAGATTAGGGCGGAGAGAGGGTAAGTATGGTGGATGGGTGAGATGAGGATGGATGAGGGTTATTATTAATTTGGTATTTAGTTATCAAACTAGGCTAGGGTTAGTGGATAATGTATTTTATTATAACATGTTAAGCTGACTTAGAGATGTAATTTTTCATCATACAAGTGGAACATCTTTGTGAATTTTTCATTTAAGGAAATGTGGAACGTCATTCAAAATAAGAGGGAGTACTATTATATACCCTCCACTCCATTTATACCGTCCACATTTTCTTTTAAGTCCATCACAAAATAATTGCCCTGTTTCTATATCTAGCAACTACAAAAGAATCAGCAACAGTAATGGGGTACTTCTAAAGTCTGCAAGTCAGGGTTAAAATGTAGTTTCATCACTAAATCTTAAATATTACCCCGGTTAAATGGGGACATTCTACATAGGATGGAGAGAATACTTATTCTATGCACTTAAAAAAAAAAACATAAGGTAATGATGTTCTGTTATAAAATCTCCTTTGATAATGGCAGAACTCTGCCAGCTATTGTTGAAGCTTCCACTCAGTTCAGAATTTGTTCAAAGTTAGCAGTGCAGTAAATTCCATATGGTCATAACCTCATAATCTTGAAGAGACACACTCACCTTAACTCTAGTCATTTGAAATAGAGCATTGAATCGCATAGGTTGGACTGCATATTTTTCTCCATTGTCCACAGCAAAGAGGAACGATGGATCAAGCAAGTCTCTAACAATTGCAATGATAGAAGATCAAAGTTTCAGTGAAGTTGGGTTGTAACAAAAAAGAAAGTGTCAAAACAGTGAAAGAAGGTACAGGGTATAGAAATAGTTAATACCTAGATGCCCAACTCTTGTAATACGTGAAAATCGATTCACACAATTTTGATACAAAAATATCAAAACAATGGTCCACCTATAAAAAGCAAATGAAGTCTCAGATGAGAATAATCAAGGGATAAAGTACAAAGCAAAAGGAAAATCTGGTTAACAATATAACGGATCTCGAGTGTTATAGCATTCAGGCATTTTAAAAGCATAGAGTACTAAGCAACAAAGAAAGATAGGAAATAAATATCATGGTACAAACTACGTCTTATAAGGGTTACTGGGTCAGCAATGACTGCAATAAAGCTAACTCTGACAAGTTGTCATTCTCATAAATTAAGCAGCACAAAAACGAGGTTGATTTATTATGCACCCCACCTATGCCAGTGGTACAAGTTGATCACGTAAAGGTTTGAGATGTCAGGACTAATTTTGTTAAAGAGTGAAGTGGTAAAAGAAGTGAGAGAGGAAAAAAAAGGTGCAAAATAAGAATCTTTATCTATAGCCCATCAAACATCCCCCTTATGGGTAGCAATGAAGCACCACAGTATATCTAGGAACATAACTCAACAGTAAGAAAGTATGATTTTCTCAAAAGACTCACTTATTCCTCTTAATTACAAGCTAGCTTGCAATTGGAGAGCAAGGGCAAGCTCACTCCCATAGTTAACTTTCTAATACTTTAACTTCGAAATACAGTTATATAGGCGGTTCTAGTAGTAGACAAAAGTGGATTTATCACAAGTAGACATATCGGTTTTGATGACCACTAGCCATCATTTTTACATAGGACAATCACGAGCAAGATATCACTACATCTATGAGTGGATATCGTATCCAACTAAAGCAGGGAGGAAAGGAAAATAGAGCCAAAACGTCACACGTGTAAGTACCTCAGCTTCAATTTCATCATACAGGAAGCGCTGCTTGAGCACAGTTAGTGCTTGTTGAGCAGCATCGTTGTATATGTCAAATGGCATAAGAACACTTTCAAGCAGGCCCACATTTTGAGACTCAAGCACATAATCAATCAGCATCCATGGTAAAGAGCACTCAATTGGAAACTGCAATAAATACAAAACTTAATTGCATCTTACTCAAGAACACAAAAGGTTATCACATTTTTTGGCAGAAAACGGCTCATTATACTGGTTGGGGTTCTTTTTATTGTGAAGTAATCATTTGATTCGATGCAGTTCTCGACGCAATTTTTATCTTGGGTCATTCAGCTCTGTGTTCCTAGCACAAGGGTAAGGTTGCGTACATCCGACACCCCTTTATCCCACAATTTGCAGGAGCCCTTGAGACACTAGCTGCTGTTGTTGTTGGGATAAGGATAGATGGCACGAGAAATTTAAGGAATATGAAGGGGTTAGGGGAAGAGTGTACAGCATTATCTTCCATAAATATAACTGTGGAATATGTACTACAATCATCTAAAAACAAGAATTTCAATGCTACTTATTTTCAACTGTACAGAAATCTAGCTTCTTTTTTACCTGGATGACTCGGGATGTTTCTAAATAGAACTCTCTGAACCAAAGGAAGCCAAGATCAGTAAGAGATGCAATTGTCACTGCAGATATAATAGACAACCCTCAGAATTATTATTTTTCAATTGCTCTAGAGGCCAACTGGCTCAATATTTCAGAAAGATTATTGCAATGTATCTATTACGGCAGAGAGCATCAAAACTTCAGTTGCTCTTGGATATACTCAGTACTACCTGCTTAAAGAGTAACAGTTATATAGGGTGCGAAGCAGCGACACACATTCAGTTTTGGAAAAGGAAAGTATGGATTGCATTGCATAGGCTCAATGCTCACATAGCTCATCTAGCAAGTAATCTGATTAACTATGCAAAGATGCGAAAGAAAGAAGTGACCAACTGATGGATGGTACACTTTCGGGCAGCAAAAGAAGAAAACCTTTGTAGTCTAGGATATGAAGAAAAAATCCAAGCTTGTAGAAAAAAGTCTCCAATTGTTTTAAATCTTCAGCAGGTATCTCTGATCCGTTATTATTAAAAAGTCCTCTTGGCCTTCTTAAATTCCCGCCAGAAACAACCTCATATATCAAGAACTGCAAACAATGGACCTGAGTATTGGAAAGAAATATGCATTAAGTATACAATAGCATCTGCAGGGCAATTCTGAGCTGCAATGCAGCTGAATCATACAACAAGAGAACATGAACAAGTGACATGAAATCTATGGTAATACACTCTAAACCTAATACACAGACAGCTATTGCATACTCCCTCCATCCTATTTGTGGTTACCATTTCACTTTGGTGGTCAAACAATATGCAAGTTTGACCTGTATTTTGTCACAATATACAATAGCCGTAACTTATAAAAATGAGTGTATGATATAGTCGTTTTAATAAATCAAACATGACAAATTTTACGTTGCATCGCCACATAAATTTGCAGACAATTAGTCAGGGATGGAGGTAGTAATTTTTTAGCCATCTTAGGAATAGTTCATTGTTAACTGATTAAAAATAACAGAATAAACAACATACCTGCGCTGGTGTTGGTGCAACTGGTCTAGGATACAGGTGGCTCCCTCTGCTATCTTCAAATTCTTGGTGTGAAGTTTGCAAGTCGCCTTCTTGCTTGCTTGTGTTTGCCATCCAGTCTGCTGACAGAGTCCGCATATCAGACAGAATCCTGAGATATTAAGCTCTGAATATTAGAAATCATAAAGAACAGCAAACCAAGAGATAGCATAAATGACACATTATGCAATTTAACCAAATTACATAAAAAGCAATATGCTTATCAAGGTATATAATCACGCAAATGACACAATACATAATGTGGATCATACACATCAGCACTGTGAACTTAGAAGCTAACACAAGAAATTAGCTACAGCCTATAAAGTGGGAACCATTTCTTTTGCATCAATTGTTTTACCCATAACAAATATAACAGTTTCTTTTGGAAGTCATTTCTTGTATGCCCACCTAGAGAGATCCTTTTTCCTCCTGAAAGAAGTACGCAACATAGTAGCCAATGTATTCTGCACAAAATCTTGAACTTCAGCATGAATTGTTTCCCATAAGGCATCAGCTACCAAGGTATCATATTTTTGCATCATTGACCCAATGCTTTTTACATAACCAATGAGCTCAACCAGCGTTCTCCTCTCCTCTGTACTGTAATTATACCTTACAACCTGCAACAGAGAGAAGGCATCACATCAGAATGAATCCCTTCTGCATATTTGTATCCCATATGTAAAGATGGACCTTGGTATCTGTACAGAATATTATCAGATATATTCCCTATTTTCCACTATCTCACCATCTAGCCACTGAGCCTTCCAGGATTAGACTATTGACTAACTTCATCCTATTTTTCCGTAGTGCACACTAGCTTTCTACCAAAAAATAAGCTGGTGTAAATAATCTCTTTCTTTGTCTCTTTTAAAATCATTATTTAAAGATAAGTGTCCCATATAATATTAAAAACAGCTTTTTACACATGGCGGTCACCCCCTTGGTATTCTTTAATTAATATTATCTCTCATTAGTAAAAAGAGCATAAAGGGTATCTGAGCAACAATATAAAAAGGAGAGGTAATATAGTTTGTGCCTTTTCATAGTCAGAATACAAAGTTGAAGCATTATTTGATTCTTCAGAAGCTTGATCCTTGCATGGACGAGAAAATTTCCATGCACACTGCTCCCATATGCGGCCACCCCATCTGCTCAAGAGTTGAAATCCTTCAACAACCATATCATACATGTTGCCTTTGACATCTTTGCACCACCCAACATCAGCACTTTCAGTGGACTTCAATAAATCCAGCTGCAGAAACAGATAAGACATAAACCATCAAAATCCTTATGCGGAAGATAAAAAAACATAAACTTCCATTTTTGTGACCTAGATACGGACGTATTTGAGAAGTAATACCTGATTGATACATAAAGCAAAACGAATTGCAAAATCATCATGCTCAGCCCGAATAGCTCCTATATGATTGACTATCAGATACTGACGCTGATAAGTAACATTAGTCAGGGAGAATTACAAGTCTTATGCTTTCTGCATATATGCTTGTCAATAGACATGCACATGAAAGTAATGTAACCAAGACATGGCAAAAATTACCATCCTATGATACATGTAATTTGCCATCAAACAAGAGAAATGTATATAGGTTGGCAGATACATTCGCCTCAAACTGAGAAGGTTATGTCAAAAAGAAAAGGATCAGCAATTAATCAAATGTTTAGAATATTAGTACTAACTAAACCCTGTTTTTCTATATACCACATAACTGATATACAGAAATTATAGAAATTTAAGAAGCAAACTCTCCACTACAGTATATTTGGAATTCCAATTGATACATTTTTTTTTAATTGCTGTTATTATATTCATGGTTTCTTTCCTTAATTTACCATATACCAACTGTCATGGGTGATCAAATTCAGATTTACAAAATGAGAGATCTAAATCCCTAAGTTATACATAATTACATAGCACAAGCTTGTAACAACGGATAGTCCACAGGGGTGAAGGGATATGAGTCGTATGACTGACAGAAATGTGAAAAAAATTCAACAAAATTGAAATAATCTATCAAACAAACTTCAAACTGATTCCGCTAACAGACCTTGACCATGTCAGCGCAGTTCAAACTTCATATTTATCAACTAGTGACCTGTATAATTCTGCAATTCACGCCCAAGTCAAAGTAAATGCGAATTTCAAAATATAATGGTGTGACTTGATAGTTATGCAGTATATACTGGCAATTTCATGCTCTGAGACGCTATCACAATGCTGTGGAAACAGTTCAATTATATATGTCAGATATACTACAGAACAAAAAAAAACGAAGGATATTCTTGGATCTCGCGAGGCTGAAGCTCATGTGGTGAAGGAAGAGCAAGAAGACGTGTTTGACTAGCAAACTTCGGAAAGTATACTGACAACTCTTTCATGATTGCAACTGGAGAAAGATGGAGATCTGGGAATGCTGGTATAAGGGGGTCACTCTGCATATTTATTGGCGAAGCAAGTCAAAAAAACCACTGTTGTGCACCAATAGATGAAATCTAATCTTCAGAATGTTAGGAATCAATATATATGCCTGAAAGATGTAAGAGACAATTCTAAATATTTGCCTTGAAAATATTGATGAGTCGGTTGATCGTAACCCTTTTATAGAGTGCTTCAGTATCTTTCTCAGATGTAGTTGCTAAAACAATAAGAACAGGTAGGACGCGCAAAAGAACATGCCGCTCTGGAAAGAGAAGTGCAAAGTCCAACTCCAATGACTCGACAGCGAAGACAATCAGAGCTTGAAGGATGTCTTCAACACTATCCAGAGTTAAGGGAAGTCAAGAAATGAAAGATAACTGCATCCTGATAATTATAAGTATCTGATATGCAGCTCCTAAATCAATATGAAGCAAGGATACTTATTCACTCGGAACATCTCCACATGTGAGTTCAATAGAATAGCCCACCTTGTGCTTAAGAAAATCTACTAGCAGCCAAAAAGAAGTTTGAACCAAGTTATATATTCAGGAATTCACACCAATGGCAATCAATCAAAGGTGTACTATTAATATGAGCAGCGTCATTATAAAATGGAGAGTGAGAAAAATCTTCCCAACACCTGTAGATCATCTAACTCCTCTCTCATTGAATCGGTGTCTTGCCACTGGACGCTTACTTGGGTGAACGTCCTGCAGTTCAAAGGACTCACTTTCTTACATACAGGTTACAAAAGATATAAGTAAAAGAGCGATCCACAAGATTTGCAGAAAATATCAGCCTGACGAAGACAACCAGAAGAGCACTGTGTATAGCATAGTAAACAAGCTTACAAGCATACCTCTTGTACCAGGAGAAATCGTTAGGTATGCTAGCTTTGGCATTTTTAAGATGGTCAAGTTGCACTAAAACATCCAGCAGCTTTAACATGGACCTATAGCATAGAGCACAGCTTCAGGACAACAACTACGATGTATTTAGGAAAATGAGTTTTAGATACAGAATTCCGACCACAAATGTCACCAAAAAAACTTGTTAGGCCGGTAGAGTTTATTACCTTGTAAAAATACTCTCTAAACCCATACCCCTCACAAAGAAAAACTTGTTAGGCTGGTAGAGTACATGATACACATTACCATCTGGATTGTGTCGTCTTTTGGTAATGGAAAAAAACGTCAACACCTTAGCAGGGGTTATAAAACTTATAATAATAAAAAAAGTCCATGTTAACTAATATTAATTTTGTACCATGCATTTATCAGTTAACAGGAATGAAGCACTGTCATTATTTCTCTATATCATGAAAGCAATAGAGTTGAGGAATGTGATGTTGACTAATGACCCCAGTACACCAAATTATCGCTACAAATTTTGTTAGTTCTGAAGGAAGTTGTTTTTGCTCACCATAAGTGAGTTACAGTGGGGCCATTAATTCGACGCTCAGGCCTTGAAAACCGTTGCATGTCAGCAGCTAGCTGCATTTAGATGACAACTGTCACTTACATGCATTAGTTAAAAGTAAAAAAATCTAGTACGCCAGGGAGTTAAACCAAAGGACTGGAGGACTCATACTTTAGATGCTGCTGATGCTTGCCATTGCTGGATATCACGAAGACGACTCATCTCCAAATCTAGAACTTGATAAGTCTCTAGGTATAGCTCA